>UCOJ01000186.1:0-162546 GCA_900474305.1 Cecidostiba fungosa | reverse complement strand
ATATATATATATATATATATTCGTACGTGAGCGTCGGAACTTTGAGTGCACCAAGCCGTGGCTATTGGAGGCCATTAGCATTAATCGCCTTTCCATTGAGTAGTCTGCCGGTTATGCCATTGATCGCTAACAGAATTCATATTGTATTGAACTGATCATAACAGCAGAGGGGGGGGGGATACTATGGCCGAGGCTTGTATTTGCTAAGCCAAAATGGAATTATCCGCGCGCTGCGCGAAGATTCGACGACTATATGACAATCTGTTATCTTCGTTGGAGCGATTATTTGCGTCTCAGACTCTTCGCGCAGCACTGGAGTGACTTGATTATTGTAATAGAGGGATATAATCGACTTATGGCTATATACCAGATGATTCCTTGGGATTTGATTGCATAAGGACGAATAAAATTTATCTATGCAACGGATCCATTTGCGAATAATCTGATTGTCTGTGCGACATAGCCATATTTTCAGTGATGTAAAATGTAATTAAAAATGTAGAATGTAAAAGAACGAATGTCCATGTGGAATATCAGCGGCTACATACCGAGAAGAATGAAGGTAGACACTGATATGCGCTCACAGTTACTATTAACAATAAAAGTTTTTACGACTAAGAAAGATATATCCTTTCTTTTAACGAATGGACGTCCGAAATTTTCATTACCTTGTAAAGTTTCTAAATCTAGACGCGTTTCCTGTTGGAATGTAAAAAATGCTGAAAATAAAAGTAGGCAATTTATTTAGACACTTGTATAGAACTTTCAGTATACGCCTTACCCAATGATTTTTATACTTCGTTTGAACGTAACAATTTATAATAAATTGCCATTCTGTATTTTATTGCGGAGTTCAGCTGCATATTTATTAGTTTCTGAAGAGACAAAAATTTGTTGGTGTTGTGTGACAAAAAACAGTAATAAAACAATTTCTTGAAATATGATTTATTACTAAATCTGCGAAATATATACATTAGGCCATACACATGATCTTGTATGTGAATAGACGATAAGTTCGGTACAACACGTCAAGCGGAAAGCATTTCCTGACAAACATAATATCTTTATTACGTCGTTTCACTTTTACTGGCGAAAACATTTTTCTCACAACTTCGATATAACGCATAACTTATTCATTCTTTTGTATATGTATGTATAGATGTATATATATAATATGTGCAGGGGACAGTATAGCTGGAACATGTCCAATCTTCCGATTTCCATCTTCATCATATATATATATATATATATATGTATACCTCAACTAATCGGAAAGATTGTTATATAATGGTTGGAAAACTCATAGTACCTGGAAATAAACGTATAATACGAATGTGGCAACAATCGGAAGACAAGGCGCGACGACAGTTTTCCCGTATGTCTACGCTTTCTGAATATCACTCAAAAAACAATGGGTGCTAACGATAACTTGCATAAAAAGTGTCTGTATCATCAAAAAATTAATTTTCAGGAATTATTTCTTTGTACCTGAAAACCCTGTCAAGAACACGTATAATATTCCGATGAGTCTTGATATGCAAATAAAATTATTAGGATATTATATTAGAAACATTGATATTGATCTAAAAATTGGCCTTACAAGAACCCATTAGATTAAACTATACAAGTTCTAGATTTTATTTTTTTTTGATACAGACGAAAATTTAATATATATGATAATTAATTTTGCCTAAATAAAAGCATCATCTATTCAATCGACACCCGTCGTTACAGTTATCGTTAAAGTAAGCTTTTAATTTTCATTACAATTACATATTGATATGCCAACGCAGTTTTAGCGTGAGACACCAAACGAAGACATGTATACAATTCAATCGGCTCGCATTCTCGCATTTGTTTGTATATTTATACCTATTATATAGTAATTATAAGTAATTTACGGGGCTCAATCAGTGCATTGGCTATCCTATCTCGTAGAGCACGTCACGTTCATTCATTTTTTACATATACACTTACATCGTATTCTATATAGTATTAGATATAATTTTTTCGCTAGTGCGTATACTTTTAACCGTGCATTATAAATGTTTTTACAGTCGTTTGATAATCGCATTGATTATGTATGTAATTATGTATGTATACGCCTTGCAACGACCTCTGCTTTTCGTATTAGCGATCGTCAAATTGTGAGCAATCAAAGTATTTTACCTCTTTATTTGTAATTGCAGCATACATATTAGATGACATAATTATGCATCAATTATTAATGAGTGTCTTTAATTCTGGTATAAATTATAGAAGCCAAAGTTAATGGATGATTATTTACGATGTTTTAATATTCGCAGAAACATCACACGTATATTACCAATGATGGAATAATAATTATAGCGACCACCGAGAGGAAGCGTTGTCGCCGTAAAATAAAATGTATTTAAAATTGCATAAAGGCTCGCATGATGAGCTTTAATAGTTTAAAAATCTGGACTTCTGTGAATACATGTTTGGCTTTTATTATAGTTTCAATATTATACGAGATTACAACAAAATATTTTGTTTTAATTGTAAAATCGTAAAAAGTTTTTGCTATTAAGACTTCACAATTGATAAGATTAAAATTAGTTTCAATAAATTTGGATATTAAATTTGTTTATACACTGGCAGTAAATTGTTGAATTGATTTTTATCTTTAATAATTTTTTTTTTTAATATTTCTAGAAATACAAATAGAACAACAACAGTACTTTCATGTATAAAGAGTCGAGTTGCATTCAGTCTTGTATTAGCTTAAGCACAGTATGCAAATAGACTTATATTACAGCAAGCAACAGTCAGAAGCATCTCTTAAAATCTTGACCTCAGAGTAAGCTGCTCTCAATTTACCAGGAATTCGTTGTTGATATAGTAAATATAAAAGAAAAAGAGGGGAAGAGAGAAAGAGAGAGGAGCACAACGATGTGAAGGTAAATGACTGAATTAGTTATGTAGATGATGAACATTCCGTTACCGATGATTTCCATTATATCTAAAAATACTTATCCGCAAACGAACATAGATCTTCAATTAATTCTCTCACTACGTGGCGAATTAAATCGACAAAGCGATCAGCAGAACGAAATTCATTAAACAAAAAAAGAAACCCAATTGACCTGCATTTAAAATGTGCGCATAGATCGTCCTATAAATAGAGTAATAAAGAATTCTATCAGTTGCAGGCTTGGTTAACGGTAAAGAGGCCTTGGAGTTTCTCTCATTGCTGTCAGGGTCCAGCGAGCGTATATGTCAGTCAGTCTCTATATACACATGCAGGCTCTCTGAGCGAAAACTCGTTTGAAGTCGTCCGGTCATTTCGAGAGAGTTTAGTCTGGTGCGGGGACTGGTCTGATGTGTCCGCGAACGTGTACACGATATCGAGACAGGGTCGAAAGTTTCTGCAACGGAAGAGCGTCGTTGTTCCGCCACTTTTTCCCGTCTCTTATTCCTTATCGCTGCTGCTGCTGCTGTTGCAAAGAGAGTGTATATGTGCGACGAACTTCCCTCTCTCTTAAGTGCCCGACTGGGAAACGGCGGTATGAATGCTGCGTGTGCGCGCCCGATTCCGCTTCTTGTCTCTTCGGACACAAAGCTCGGAGCTTTTTTCTCTCTACTCCTTTTTTTTTTTTTTTTTTTTGTTTCCGTTCGGTGTAAGCGTCGCGCGGCATTGTCCGCGCGGTCTGCACGTGGTGGAAAGCGAAACGGAACTTTTCTCGCTTCCTCTATCTCGCTCTTTCTTCCGTATGAATCCGCGAGCTTTTTGTCATGCGAGCTGTATGTATGAGCTTTTCGGCCTAATTACTCGTGAGCTGCGATCAGTAAAGTACCGGCGGAATCCCGCCGACGACTCCAGGGATATATAGAGGGAGAGAGTCCGTGTATGAGGCAGATGTGCGAGAGCTACTTTTTATTCCTGTGTCTATATTCGTGGCTCTGAATGTATGTGTGTCGAAGAGTTTTTTCTACTATATCTTGAAACTATTTTGTTATCGACCGTATACTTTGAAATTTGGTTTTTTCGTTGCGAAAAAGTAAACTTATACTTGCACTCCGTCATGATGTCATGGCCTTTCATGCAAAATTATCATTCCAATTATTGAAATTTTGTTCTAATTGTGCTGTTTGTAATATGTAAATAAAGTAGTTTACTAATAAACGCTATATTATTTGTTGTACAATCGATAAAACCGTTTCTTACCGGTATAACAGAAGAAACATTGCTTTTTAGCTTTGGAAAGACACTTTAACAAAAGCGAAAATGATGTGAATGGAGCACGAAAACCGCAAGGGTAAAAGTGTGAGAAATGCAAAAGGAGTCAGCGTTTTGAATTCCACGAGAGAAGAGAGATAGTCACGTCGAGAGAGATAGATGTATATATATATTCAGTGCGGCGTATATGGGGTCTGCCAAAAATTTGATGCGCGAGCTGCATCGGACATTGTTCGGATTCTCCAGCGCAAGCTAAAGCCATTAAGCACCCGCGAGTCAAAGCGAGTGAAGCCGTGCGCGTCACCGTTTTACGCCGGCCGTGAGCCATACCAATTTGCGCTTGATGAACGCGCGACTGTGGAAGCTTTTGTCGGAGTTGGCCTATACCTTTTTTTTTCAGTTATATATCGACTTTCAGGAGACTCTTTGTTTTATTATATAACTTTACCGATGATTTTCGGGTCGAAAAATTTTGTTTGGGTCATTAGTTCAAAGCCATACGTTCGAGAGAGAAATTTGCACGAGGAGTACGTGGCGAAAAGACAAATTAACTCCAGAGCCCACCCGCGTTATAAATCACACGAGGAAAAAGAGACGAGCTTTCGCTGAGAATTTTTGGAGCATCGCCAAATTCAGCGGTTTTGTCCGAAACTTAACACGCGAACCTAAAGCCCGGTATGTATATGTAACTAGCCTGTCTTGTATATAGAGCTGATGAACTTGTGTAAAGCAAACTTGACTCTGTTTATATATACGCACGTCAGATGGGGCTTCGACGTAATATCCGTCATTCGATACAGCGGTTATATCGGATTTCTCGCTGAACTTGCTTCTGGCAGTGTGACGATGGCCGAAGTTCCAAAATTATTGTTTATCGCTGATATGTTTTAGATTATATAGATTCCACCCTATAATACGAAAACTCGACCTTTTTCATTGTTCAACACGTGTTTATCTGATGGAACCAATTTTTGCTGACATCTATATATTATAGGTACAATAACTCTTTATGAAAGTATCTGTATCTAGAAGCATAAAAAAATTGTTTTTAATTAAAAAACAAGACTCATAAACTTGTCTTCCACGGCAGTGTTTCGTGCTTTAATCATCCCTAAATTCAATCAAACATTCTTTTATATAATAAATTATTTTATTCAAATAACCGTATAATCACTCCGCGACGCAACAAAAAACAAAAAAAAAACAAATTTATTCAGATAAAAGGCAAATCTGTGTTTAGCGCTACACGCAAGCCTATAAAACGCGTATACCAGAGGAAATCTCTTTGCGCGTCGTCAAGCTGTGGCTTTGCCTTCAACACATAGATTGAAATACTTTCGACCGCCCGCAAGCGTTTACTAATCACGTGTACCAATTAAAAGTTATAATTAGTACGAAAGCTTATGTTGCGACGCTGAGGCCGACTCGTGTGGAAGCTCTAATGGAGCTTGCGAACCTATAGAACTGCGTAAGCGCGCGTTTAGTAACGACTTCGTTTCGACTGCGATTTATGACTTTGTTTCATTCATTTTTCTTTCCTAAGAATTGTTGCCAAGTGTTCGGGATTAAATTTGGGAGTAGGCATGAGAAACGACGAATTCTGATATTGGATATTGTTATTATTTTTACTGACGATAGTTGAGCATTTTTTAAATATTCACACACAAAGAAAATGTTACTTTGCCAAGTCAGTTATTATTATTAATTTTCTTTGCGTGTTTTGATATCGATGGAAAATAAACGTAAAAATATCGACGTTCTCAACTATTATTTCAAGTACAA
Source organism: Cecidostiba fungosa (assembly GCA_900474305.1). Taxonomy (NCBI): domain Eukaryota; kingdom Metazoa; phylum Arthropoda; class Insecta; order Hymenoptera; family Pteromalidae; genus Cecidostiba; species Cecidostiba fungosa. The sequence continues at coordinate 156,563 of UCOJ01000186.1, read as the reverse complement.
GATAATTTTCGCACGACTAAACGTGAATATTTGCCGAGCGATTATGTCATTCAATTTGTAGACATGCTCGAAAAGTGGCGCAAAAACAGCAAAGTCGATGCTTGTACGTATGCACACATACTCATATACTGTACAGCGCTTTCTACTCTATCTTATACTTTCTTTTTGCTATAGTCAAGCTCCCGCACTTTACACGTATACATATACACCACCACTTCACGGATTCCAGCTACGTCGCCTGTTTTTTTTTATATTATGTACATACACATGTAATAAACTCTTTGCTTTTACGCGGCGGATAAATATTTGAACGCCGAAGATATATCCAACGTGGAATCTTATTTACATAGCGGAAAACAAGTGTGTCAACACAACAGGGCTACATAATTTGCGGCGTACTAATTTTTTTTTTCTCCTTTCGCGCTTTCTCACTTTCTTTTTCTAATGTTTTTTTCCTTCTTTCTTTTTCTCCTTTAAGGTAAAGGAACTATTTTTAAAATTATCGACTGAATCGCTAATATTTTGCTCGTGAATACTTTTCTTTGATTTGTCATGTTATACAAACTTTCATATCGATTTGGACTTTTTTGATTATTAAATTTTGCTCATTTTCTGACTGATCTTGCTGGTGTAGAAAAAGAACAGCGCTCACTGACACGCCAACCTTATGTCTCCGCCCACGAATCGAGTGTTTGATCTGACCTCGTAAATAAAGCTTGAATTGCGTAAAGTATCTTTTAACCTCGTAGTAAATAGTTATAGACTCTAAAGTGTAGTACATACAATGTCAAGAGTTGTTGAATTTTTACATACCCATATATAGATATTCAGCAATTGCTTGCAGACTTATCCTGACGCAGGTATATCGATGTAAAAATCTGAAGATACAACTATTTTGATATCTACTTTTTTTTCGGCATCCCACAAGACTCGTTCCCTTATTTAAAAAAGAAAAAACATTAGCAATCCAAACTGCAATTAAAAAAATAGTTCTTTTTCTCTTCGTAAAATAGATAATTATTGTAACTGGATCACATGCTTGTTCAGGCACAGCCCGGTCACTTTTTTTTGAATGTTTTTCTTTCCCCGCACACGTATACAAACATACCATCATCGTTATTATATTCATTTATATACCTAATATATAATATTATGCTCTCACGTATACTCGCAAATATTATATGTATAGAGGTGCACTTTTTTTCGATAACGATTAGTAATACCTTATATTACAGCCTAATATAAGTATACATCTCTCTCTCTGTCGCGTCCCATCACGCATGTGCTCGTGTGTTCCGCTCTTATACTCTACAATATATATACCTATAGCGCTTAATTTCGTTACCATATTTATATTTATATATATATTATAACATTTCTCAAAAGCAATAACAATTTGGATTATTTTACACAATCTCTCTTTCTTATACACACCATCATGTTTCAGGCTCATTATATAACATCCAAAAACCGCAAAAGTAGATGAGATATCGTTATATATATATTCTGCGGAAACCTCTCCCCGCGCGTGCAGCACGCGCACTCACTCACCGAAATGAAAAATAAGCGGCTTCTCTTAATGGGCTCGTTCACCGAAATCTGTACATTTGTGGCGACGAGCTCGAATCAACACACAGAACTTGATTCTGTGCATCAGCAGCAGTTATATAGAAGCAAAGGCTCGCAAAACGAGCGATGATTGTCTTTCCTCACGAACGCGCGATCTGTTGTCCGTCTCGTAGTATTTTATATATGTATACATATATACATATGTGTGTATGTCTTATATTGAATTATCGTTCACATCAGTAGGCACAAAAGAAAACGGGGCTTTAGACGAACCGTCTACTTCCTATGCTGCAGCGAGATAAGCAGCAGCAGCGTAACCAGCAGCAACGACGTCGATGGTGTCGATAGACTCGCGTGACCTTGAACTGCAACATACAAGATAAGTTTGTCGAGTTAGATGCTGTGAGAGTGACTGAGTCTGTGTATATATACATGAGGAAGTGTTATATGTGTGTAGGAGGTGGAAGTTCGTCGGGCGCTTGGTTGAATGGCTCGCTAATACGGGCTGCATTAGCACTTATTCTGCCACTTATAAGACTTTCGAGGGTCCCAAAGTTGTTGATGAGTTTTTTGCAAATCGAGTGTTTTTTCTGTATTTTTTCATCTTTCATGTCCACAAAAAATGTCCCTCCGATAGAGTCTGGAAGCCGAAGATTGAAAAAAAAAAAATGTTCTTTTGGAGGATTTTGTCGTATAGGAGAAGATGAGAGCACGTCAGCTTCTCTCGTACAATACGCAACTATACAATAATTACTTCAAATTCCGCTAGTTCTCGCAGATAGTAAGAGTAATTTTTGGCCATTCATGAGTTATCAGCAAAATTGGAGGTACTTTTCAAGCACATAAGTGCAAATAACTTTATGCCTTATACACAAAAGCACGTCGCAAAATAGTTATTATCGTCATCAATAAAAAAAAAAAATTTTATTCCCACAAGTCTGAACTGTCAGTCCTGAGGCTCGCTCGCGATAAAAAAAACACAAGAAGGCACATACATCAAGCGCCCGCCCCTTATATCACCGACACAATACACACCATCAGTCCTGAATAAGAATCGCGAGAACTCTCCACGTCAAAAAGAAAGAAAGTGACGCTTCTCACGAACATCCTATACAGAGAGACGGACGGATGATTAGAAAAGTGGAGCGTCGGAGGGGGAGTTTATAAGCCGTGTATCACTGCGTCTATGGTAACGCGATATGGAGGGGTATATATTCTCCCCTTTGTAGAACTATACGAGAGAACCCGGCAATTATTGCATTAAGGTATACGCGAATCCGTGCGTCGAATGGATATTATCATGGCGGGGGTCAGGACGATTTGTTAATTAAGTGTCTGCGTAAGTATAGATAGCGACTGTTTCTCCGTTTCTCTCTTGGCTTTACGAGAGTTCGTTCGGAGGGGAGATTATAAGTTTTCAGTTTGCGCGGAGATAAGAACGTTCTTCTTTTTAAAAAAGGAAATATTTTTGGAGGATCTATAGAGGCTTTAAATATATGTGTACTACAAAGCTTGAATTCTCCTGTAGCCTACTGATAAATTTTTTAGATGCGTTTATTTAACAATAACGTTGAGGTATACCTTTAGTACGGCGGCTCTGTTTTCGAGTATAAACTGCAGCCGTCCGAAGCGTATAAATTAATGGGCAACTCTCGTAGCGCAGGTGGAAATATTTTGCGTATGAATTTGATGTTGCATCTGCATGATGATTATTTTTAAATTCTATAATTGCGAACACGAATTCGTGAGAATATTAATTTGTTCAGCAATGCCTTTTCCAATCTTTCCAGAAAACTTGATTTTCGAAAATCACATAAATTAATGAGAAATGAAATGAAATTCTGGAATTACGTTTTATCAAATTAAAATACTACAATTTTCATGTATACATCGCGTACGATAGAATATTGATCAGAAATTTGTCTTCTCTATTAGACAAGTGAAAAATGAAAGTAGTTTTCTAATACATAGTGTATACATTAGGTATACAACTGCCGATCAATCGTAATGTTTGCAAAGTTAAGTCAAAGTAGGTACGGAAATACTTTTGGAAACATGTTACATACACACATGCAAGACTGTTTTATTCTCTAAAAACTTGCGAGCATAACTTATTCTTGCATGGATTGAAGTAGTCGCAAGTAAAGCTATATATACATGCCACTACAAGCGTATATGATACATATAGATGTTTTCGTGTGCGGTTGGGTGTACAAGGGCAAGCGAAAATTTTCAGGGAAGTATAATAATAATCTCGAGCGATATTCCAGCGTATAGTTTCTCTAAAGCACAAAACTGGTCGGTTTCTTTGCTGTACTACTAACGCGATGTGGAACGCAATTATCTCATAACTCAGCTTGTTATATACATATATATATATATATATATATACCGACAGAAAGACCAAAGTCGTTGCGTTACATAAAGGAAGAGAGAGAGAGAGAGGGACAGAGTAAAAGGAGAGAAGAGAAGAGAGCAGCCCGGTTAAGAGAAAAAGTTACGAGTTCAGGTTAGACGGTAAATGCATGAGGCGTTCCTCGAACGATTTAGCCTAACGAGAAAATCGAAGGTCGTTAAGAGCAATTCCTCTGAGTCGCTCGGCGGCTTTTCCGGTTTCCGTTCAACTCTCATTCTCTCTCTCTCTCTCTCTCTCTTTGCCTTGCGCTTCGTTTCACCTGGTTCTAGAGCGAGAGAGAGAGAGAGAGAGAGAGAGATCCTACTCGGTATTAGCCGCGCACTGCCAGCCAGAGCTAACCGCCCTCGAATTTTCTCTCTATCTTCGACCGTTTCTCATGTACTTGGTCTCGCTCTTTCACTGGATCTCCGCGCCGTCGTTTTTTTCATTCCTTCTGCCGTCCCGCTTTTTCTCAGCGCGATACCGCGATTCCAGGCACTCGACTATTCTTAAGTACATATATCTATCTCTTTCTCTCTTCCTCTCGCGATATCTTTTTTTCTTTGGCGTAGTTTGCGAATCAGGGACAATCGACTTCCATCGCACTCGTTCGCTCTATCTGTATAGAGAGAGAGAGAGAAAGAGAGACAAGGGAACGCTAGACTTTTAAGATGGGCATTTTTTTTTGTACTTCAACGGCGCCGGATATATATAGACGACGATTCAATTACATAAATCACTGCGCGCTGAATATTTAGAGCACCGAAGTGAGGTGTAGCGGGAAACCAGAGCTGCAGCGCCGTTTTTTCTCTCTCTCTCTCTCTCTCTCTCTCTCGTTCCTTTTGCTCACTTTCAGTGCGGGCAGGGAAATGAACGCTGACAAGAGAGTCGAGAGGGAATATTACGAACGAAATATTTGTAAATATGTTTACGTTATTGGACGACGTATGCGCGCACGTTATTTGTTGATATTAAATTCGGGAACGGCCATTTCGTTTTCGTTATTATATTGCTTTAACCTATATATTTTAATATATAGAGTTTCACGTTTGTCAACAAAAATTTGAAACTTCTACGCGTTGTGTAATATCTTTCTGTGTATAGTCACCAATATGGGGTGGATCTGATTCAACTTTGATGGAAAGGATATGTGTATTTTGAATATTCAATCAAGTTTCGTTATTGACGCATTTGATAAACAGCGTCAGAGACGGCAGTGCTCCACGTATAGAGAACTAGGGATGTTTCTTCTTTTGGACGTTGATGATGCACGACTGATTTGCACGGGTGACATGAATTAGGTTCGCGAATTGTATAATTTGGTTAATGGCAGTGCGTATACGTCGTGTAAATTTAAATAAATTAGTTTGCTTACGAATACTATTTTGAAACTAGTGTAGGTATACGTTTTGCTGTGCTTCAGCTTTTCTCTTGGGATTTAACTTATTTTCTCATCAGTGATTACTTTACAAAATTGCGAATGAACACATTGAATCGTATATACCGAGCGATTTTATGTCACATTAATATATAAATTTGAATAACTTCGATATTTCACTATATCATCATTAATCCCATTGACCGTTAAAAGACCGTCTCCAATCCCCCAACAAGTATATTAAAATATGTATAGAGTAAATGAGTGACCATAAATTTAACGCAACTCCTGCAATACAAAAATCTTTAAAAAAAACGAAAATCAAACATATAGTTTCCATCCTAATGACTACACGTGTTTCTATCCTATAAATACCCCATACTTATCAAAAGCATATCAAAGCTGCCTGACGCCGGCCGGTCGAAATCACACAGCATCGAGCGCTGATTAATTCGCGGATGTCCCTTTTGCTCGAGCATACAATGCGGTGAATGTCGCCGGTTGTTGCCCATGCTCAATGGATCGACTCGTACGACCCCCCCCCCACCCCGAGGGATTCATTCCGCGTATGGCCCTTTGCATCGTTAATAAGCAACCAATCACTGTCCGCGCGCAGCGCTCTGGGACAGTGGACTTCGTCAACGGATTTCTACGTCGGCCGGCGGACCTTCGTCAATAGGCGGCAAATGACTCGTGCGAAATAATTCAGGGCGGCGTAAATACATTTCACGTACGCAACGCTTGCGCTTACCAGCGGTGTTATTGTTGTTATACACTCGCTGATGGCTGTTGTTTGTAGCATCAGCAGCTCGTAATGATATTTTGACGTTATAATATGCTGATGCTGCTGCTGCTGCTGATGGTATTCGATGTTATAGCTTCTTTGTGAATGTAATCAGAAAATATTCATCTAAAAAAATCAACCCCTATATCCGAGGTATTCAACGATCGATGAAGTTTACGCCCCTTTTGTCACTGAGATAATTCAATTTTTTACATTAAAATAGATGAAAAGTATGCCTTGCACAATTTTTTGGGGACGTTCAAGGACTCGAATCAAAGGTAATTTATTTTTGTGTAACCAATGAAATGCAACCATTTCCAATCCAGAGCCCCTGATAATCAGGTGTAAAATCGTGTTTATTCATGAATATTATGTTATCTTTACGATTTTTTTGTTATTTGACACAACGTTTGCAAGATTTTCGTTCAAGTTATGCGAATTGAGAAACGTCTTGAAAAAGCCACTATATGCAAGCAGCATAATTTTTATTTTACATATACCGAGGGCATCTTCCTTGAAAACGAGGAATTCCATCGACGCGAGTATCGAGCGAAAAGAAGAAAGAATATACAACGCTTGAATTAGAATTTTCCGCAAACTCATATTAATCACCACAAAGCGAAACACGCACTGCCGCGCAAAGATTCATAAAACAGTCCGCGTAAGAGGCACTAAAGCAAGCTTAGCTTCCCCACGGGATCATCAGCAATATAAAAGACGCGAGGAAGAAAAAAAAAAGACTCCGATACAACGATGCCTCAGAGATAAGTGAGATTTACGCTCCGCTGTGGTCGCGTACTTACTTTTACCTCGCGTTTTAATTACCATCCTGCCCGCGTCGGTACATATAGATAGTATATATACCAGCTTGTCGTCGTCTACTCTCCGCTCGTAATAGAGACCGTGTCTTTTTATTTCTTCTTTTTTTCCTTACCGCAAGCGACGAGCCGATTAATTTAAGTTGCAATTAGACGCTAACTAACGCCGCTGGGGAAAGAGAGAGTGAGAGAGAGAGAGAGAAGCGTCGAGGTGAGATGTAGCAGTTGTAAATTATTGTTTTAATTTCTTGGCGAGCTTGTGCGTCCCGAGAGAGATTCGCTCTGTATACGGGAGAAAAGTAGGATGAAGGCGAGAGATGATGCCGGAGAGATGGAAATATTGAAAAGAGATTGAATTTTTTTTCTCGCACGAATGCGGAAAGTAATAAAAAGTTACGAGACCTCCCGGAGTTCGAGTGGAATTCATGTTTTAAATAAAATTTGATGCCACCACGATTATTTCTATATACGCGTATTATTGCGTGTGTAAAGGAGTAAAATATTACTCGGAGAGTGTATTTTTTGCGTGTACATCTACTCTCAAAATCAGAGCTTAAAAGCTCTATACGTGAATTCCGTGAAGTCGCGTACGAGTTGCTTATTGAAATATTAAATTTTGAGGTAATTTGTCGCTACATCAAAGATTATAAACCATAATCGTATTTTCACGCTACAGCCTTACGTATATTTTTATACAGAGTTATACCGTCGAGCTTTTTCCTTCTCAAAAAAAAAAAAAAAAAAAAACACTACATGATTTCTCGATTAATCCGCAAGCTCTCGCAGCAGTCGATTTAAAATCATATGTATACATACTCGATTAGAGAGAACGGCGCTGCACACATTATCGATCGGCGCCTAATTAACTTTCCGCTCTTGTTTATATTTATTCAAGCCACTCGGTACATCATATATACATACATACATATATCGATGGAAAAAACTCGACTCGGCAAAAGACGACGACTATTACCGCGGCGCCGATAGTAACACACAGAGGGGCGCGGCGCGCGTAGCGTCGGTAGCTAATTTTATGGACTTGCAAATCCATAAAGTCCGTTAATTTGCTTAAGTGGTACGCGCAGTCGGCGGTGGTTTTGCTGGGCGCAGAGAGAGAGACCTAACGAACGAACAATTGTTAATCCGAAGTGGCAGTGGTGTGCTAGCCGCGTATACGGAAATCGATCGGGAGCTTTGAGAGTCGTCGCTACAGTCTGCGGAGAGAGAGAGAGAGGGCAGCTCGTTATTTCACTCGTTAAATGCCTGGTGGATGTTGAAAGTAGCGCGAGAACTTGTCGTGCGCGCGCGCGCGCGTACAAGAGAGTCTATAACAACTATATAACTGGGCGGCAAGAGTGCAAGTGACTGCTGCTACGACATCTTGTCGATTTCACTACATCTTTGATGCTGCGCAATCTGCGCTCGACAGATTATTTATTTCTAGGGGTATTTCTCTTGCGGGACTGGCAGGAGTACTTGGTTTTCTCCCTTGTTTAGCTCTCTAGTCGATAATTAACCGGCTATTGTTCGATTCAATTGACCTGGGCTTCGTTTTCCTTGTGACTTTAGTGTTTGGACTTGGTTTTGGTGATTTGCAATTTCGCGAGCTGTGGTGGTGGCAAGGAAATTATTTGTGGAAAATCATTAATTCGATTATTTTGTAAAAAGAAGGAATGATAAGGTTTTCTATTGATATAAGCTTGCTTTCAAGTGCATATTTATCGTTCAAACTTAAAATACTATTCATAGACTTTTTTTAAAAGAGACAATTATACATTATAAAAATCCAGGTTCTCTCGTCGACGTCGTCTCTTGCGGGATCAAGCAAATATAACAATAGAGTAAACACGAGAGAATCATGTAGGTATAACAAGGTATTTGTATTAAGCAAACAAATCATTGTAAAATCATTGTCAGAACCAGCATCATGCAGAAACCCAAATATTAAAAAAAAAACTCGTTCTGCCAAATCAATACGTATGAGCTGGAAGCCCTTATAACTCCGCTGTTAAAAGAAGTCAAACAATCGTCCTAATACACCTGACCCGAATGTATTTGCACGCGAAATAGAGAGAGAGAGCGCGCGAAAAAGGGAATTTCGCGCGTTTCGGCCTCCCGGCAGCAATAGCAATTTTACCATCTACCATAAAACGCTACGTTTTATCGCGGATTCTAATTTTCGCTCTCGTGCGCGTCAGACAAACAACAGGTTGTATCCGTGGATGATCGGACCAATGCCTCGCTATAGGTATGTGTGTATATATATCTACGGAATTGAAGCTTTCACGAGAGACGAGAAAACGTGCAATTTTTTTTAAAATATACGAGTACGTAATGGACTTCGTAACGTATACGTGTACTTGATGTAACTGGAGCCGGTAGTGCGATGTTTATCAAATAATTTTTAATCATCATTAATCGCTGTTGCTGGAGAGAAAAAAATAACTTTTTTTTTCATCAGTTCGTTAAATTTTTAAATTCGACAAATCGATCATCTGATGCACATATTCGCTCACCGTATAGAGCGCAAGTAATCAGTGAAATGTTTGCAGATACGAACTTCAATACACGTGCCACATATATATTGGCCCCAATAGTTATCAAAGGTTAACGCATGTGTCAGTATATACGTGTAAAATATTCGATAAATTCTGATACTCATTACTCACCGTAAATTTTCGTCGACCGGACATCTTTGTAAACTTTCGTAACCAACGCTGACGTCCGTACCGTCGACACGCACCTGTAAAGCATAGACAAAAAACGCATTAGAAACATTTACGTGATAAAAAGGAGAAAGAAAAAAGAAAAACAATTATCTCACTTGATTTCAATTCTGCCGGCTGCTAAATGTAGCGGATTGAGTTCCAATCGCAGACTGGAACGCGTCCGATGAAGCCCGTGAGACGTCACATGCAACACCTCCGAATCCGGATCGACCTGTGGACAGTCCAATATATGACGATTGAAAGGAGATTAGCGCTGAAAAGTTCGTCTGTACAAGGAAAAAATGAAATAAAAGAGAAAGAGAGAGAGAGAGAGAGGAGAAAATTCAATTGAACACGGTTAAATGCAGAGCGTCGATCCCTTCCATCCCGTGGCTCTGTCTCTCTCAAATCTAATAATCGTCACGATTATTTGAGTTAAACGAAAGCGAATAATTATATTTTCATCGGGACTCGCGGCTAACGCGCTGAAAAGCCCTCGCGTGCAGTGCATGCGTATATACGGCCAAAGTGACAGTCGCGTCTCTGCTGTGCATCGATTTTCCCGGCGAATGAATTTCAATCGCGCGGACGAACGAGACGAATAATCAACGTTTTCACGAGGCGCGAAATCTGCTATCGATCATCGTTAACGTATTATCCTGTCCCTCTACTATTTAAATTTTTAACTTTGCTCATTTCCCTCGTTTTTTATCATTCTTATTATATGCTCTTTTTTATAACCTTTGTTTGCTTCGCTTTGCAATTGTTGCTTTGCATTCTGTTATTCGACCTCCGATACAGCACTGTGTGAGCCTTTGTTTATTAAAATTTCTCTATTTCGTGATATATATAACTTGGATTATCACTGAATGCGATTGCATAAACAAAATCATTGATCCGTGTAATAAAATATACAACTAAATAGTTATCATCTGTCACCTACTGTAACACCATTCGATTCAGATTATTATGCTTTTATATTAAATTCATTATAATTGATAAATAATAATTGGTTAATCCTCCGGTTTATCCATCTAACACGAAGAACGTTAATTTGACAAAGGGACTATATAGTGGAATTCGACCGCTTCATTTAAAAGTAAAGAGAGCAGAAAGCCGACTCGTAAGCACCCCTACATAGTGTATGACAAAATGAGCGAGTGAACTTCCCGACTATACCAGAGCCAGAGTGTGTGTGTGAGAGAGAGGGAAGGGTAAGGGGAGGATAGCAGCGAACGAGTTAAGCGGCTGATAATGGAACTTCGCAATTAACGGCGGAATCGCCGGATTTATATTAATCTGGCTTTAGTGATAAGAGTCTATCCCTCGACTGTTCTCTCTGAGCCCGCAGAGTCTTCGTTCAGACGTCGCTTGAGTGACTGACTTTTGGCGTATCCACTATATATACATAGAAGAGCGAAAGAGAGAAAAGCTCTGTGACTTCCTCTTTGCTAAATAGAAGCTAAAGAGATAAACGACGCGAAGAAAGAGGAGAGCTGAGATTAAATCATTTTTCAGGAAACCTCTCGCGGCAACTCTCTCTCTCACACACACATTTCTTTCTCTGATTTTATCTGCCGAGAGGACTTTGCGCGCGCTCGGCATCTTGGTTCCACAGTCGGCAACTTTTTTGCACGGATTGGATCTTTTTTATGCGACTATCTTTGAGCCGTGTACGACTACGGCGTGTAATCCATTAGATGAGGGAACAAAAAAAAAGAAAAAAGATGTGACGAGCTGCTGGATAAAGAATACAACTAACGATTACATATATATTTTTAATTCGAGATTGGGTTAGTTGAGAAACAATTCACGCTATGATACATCTAATTTTTATTTTCCGAGTTTCACGAATACTTCAAAAGTACGAACCAAAAGCGTAGAAGAAAGAAGAGAAAGAAGATTTCGTCGTTGAAAAATTCTACTCACCTTAACGTCGTTGATGAACCACTGTAACTGAGCCGCCGGATACGACAAGTCACTCGTGCAGTTCAGCGCGAGAATATCGCCGGTGGCGTAAACCTTGTCCTCTCCAGTAATCTTGGGATCTTTTTGAGGTGGTTCTGTAAAAAAAAAATCACCGCAAATTTTCAATGCCTGGGAAAATGACAAGACGGCGCCGACGGAAACGGACGTCGGCTATCATGCTTTCGACGGCGAATTTTTCATGCACCGAAAATCATCGTATTGTTCAGCTATATAGTTTGCAGACTTATATCATTTTGCCGTAATACGCTCTGGGATTTGTTATACTCAATTGCAGATTGTCTCGTAGAAACGATTTAGTTTTAATTTGAAGCTGTGGTCAAAGTAGTGTAAAAAAATATAGAAAAATCTTCGGTCTCCTATTTTTTATTCTGTTTCATCTTCAAGATTAACTCATGTATATTATACGTTTAAGTTTAGCGACATTTAACCGTTTCCACGTTATTTTTACACCTCTCGTTATTTCTCTCTCCTTCTCCTTCTCTCTTTCAAGCCGCAGGGGGTGAAGAAACTTTCCTCCGCAGTTCTTTTCATTAATGCGCTACGAGGGGGCGGGCAGCCGGTCGCGCTTTTTAAAATTAAATGAACGACTTGCTCGTTTAAATGAGCCACCGCGATCAATTACAGCGACAAGAGCATTTTAATTACACGCCGCCGAATTCATGTGTACGTGGAAAAAAATATATATACTACTCTTGGATTTATACCGGCTCTCCCTCTGTGTAATGTACAGCTTCAAATGATCGTTAAAGCTGTGTACGTTATAGGATTTTCCTTTTGCTTGGGGTAAAAGACTTCTTAATAACTTTCGAGAAGAAAGGAATAGGGTTTCAAAAAATACGCTGGGAAATTTGCGCGGAACTGGTATATAAGGAAGTTTCAGAATTCCTGGTGTAATGAAATTTTTTACTTTACAGACAATCTCATTAGTTCTCCTAAGACTTTGACTTGGTGCGATTAAAAACGAGCAACCTTCTCGGATGTAAAAGTACAAGTTTGTTACTTTCTTTAAGAAGATATGAGAACCGCGTAAAGGGACCAATAATGACTAAAGTATTTTGATCTACTGTACTTTAATCTCGAATCTTGACTGTTTCATTGATAAAGCGTACATATATATAGTTCCACGAATCAGGGTATTCAATGGCTCGAAAATTAAACAATCCGTGTGACGAATATGTCAGCAGCATCAGGATACGTTTTACGTGGATTTTTGTACTCGAACCTGTATACGCGTAAGATTGATCGATTTTAACAATTGGTATAGGGGATTGAGCTTACAGTTCGTTGATTTTGAAAATGTCGGAGTGTGAAAGAACACACAATACGTTCGCTTGACGGATGTGTATACAGGGTGTTAAGTGCTTGTCGAATGCCTTAGGGCATACTCTTCTTGAAAGCAACTTGTAAGTTCAAGTAGACGCACGAGTTTAGGTATAGTAAGAGAGATTATCAGGAATAAAACGAGTAGAAAGTTTTTTCTTTTGAAAATCAACACAATAATCTCAGAGCGTATTACGTTCTTATGCTTCATTTTGTGTTTTATAAAAATATCATCTTTGCGGATACGTTTCATGACTTTAATTTTACGAGAATAAATCAGACTATAATATTATTACATCGCCTGCGTCAGAATGAATATGCTGTATCTGATTCGCGCTCTTCTATCCATAATTTATTTAGCACAGTTGATATTGTAAGAATCAATGCTATATACGATTTATTAAAATAAAAGTTCTCTTACCTATAACCTCCATGTAAGCTTCGGTCTTTGCAAGTTTAAACGGTTTATTATCGGTGTTCACCTCACACGTATAGTAGCCCGTGGAATTGAGGCTTACATTCTGTAGGATGAGCACTTGGTTATTTGAGTTTCGAGACTGGAACAGAAAATATAGAAGAGAAATTTTACAATTGTTTAATAACTGAAGTTATGATATCTTAAGAAACTATACATTTTATTGTATATTACAAAGTTTCAATATTTCACGTATAACAAATTTATTTTATATTATATCATCGGCGTGTGCAAAGGCACAACTATAAAATAGAACCAAACTAAAAGTGAGTGCCACGGGAAGCTCATAAAAAAAGAGAGTTCGTGTAAGCCCCTCGACACTTTCAGGAAATCGAGCAAGCCTTATTTTGCAAAACTCTTCTCCATCGTCGACTGTGTAGCGTGAGCGGCAAGAGTAACCCGCCGCAACCATGATAAGTCAAAGAGGTCCTCCAGCGTCGGGTGGTCACTCGACATAACAGCTTCGGTTACCCCGGAGTCGCTTCTTTATTTTTTTTTCTCCTCATCGCTAGCGTTTTCGCACTTGACGACGCGTTAGCTCGAATTTACAAGTTGAGCTTGCAGGTCGAGAGTATTTTAGGTATAGAAGTCGATTCGTTAGCTTAATGTTTAATCTAGTGTCATCATAAGTTAATAATGTTACAGATTAATAATACCGATAATGAAATAATAATACTAAATGTAATATGAAGCATAATTATAACCATATATACATCTCGAAGATTTGCGTTGTTAAAAAATTATAGGCCACGAGTATGTTATAAGATGAATAACATTCTTCAGCATAAATGTTATAAAGCTCTCGCTCGAAATCAATGCAATAATCTACCAGTAGAGAGCAAACTCTCATTCATAACGAGGTGTTACTCTCGCGGGAGTCTCCACTCTTGCCAGCAGTAGTTCGGTGTCAGGGGCTTTTTCCGCTGCGGTATACCATTACTTAACATTAGCGCTCGGTGGCGTCGCATCACTATAAACAACAATAGGCAAGTCGGCAGCCCGGATGACAGGCGGAACGAAGTGACTCGATCGTTAATCCTTTGCACGAAGTGAGAGAGAGAGAGAGAGAGAGAGAGTTTATCCCGTTGTACCTATATCTCTCACTCTGGATCCTTGCGAAACTTGGAGCGCCAGGGGACTGACTGACGCGACTATTCGCGCTCTGAAGTATATGCGTTCTCTCTCTCTCTATATCTTGCCATGTCGGCTCTACGCGAGATGACGTTAGCGACAACGAAAATGGACCTCGCCCGAGGCTTGAACTTCCTGGCCAAGGCGAACGTGGAATTGTCGCAAAATATCGTTCCGTTCGGATCCAATGCCAGACGACTGAAGTAGAACTCTTGCTCGTTCGGGATTCTATTCCATCTGCTCAAATTAAGTTTGCTGCGAGACAGCTTCCCCTCCCTCCCCCACCTCTCTTTCCACTGTCAGACCTCTCCCCACCAACCTAACCTCGACTTCTAACTCTCTTGAATCGCCTGTACGTCATGTAAGAATCTGTATAGATCGAATTTTTCCGTCTCGGATATTATAGTGGTTATTGCGACGCCGTTTTTATCATAGGCGTTCCGGTTGAAGGGGTTTAGTAGTTTAGGAAAAAGTCAATGATACGAAAAGAGAGCATTTCCGTTCACCACAAATAGTATGGTGTAGTCTAGGTAATTTGTTTACTTTTCTCCTTCTCCGTTTTGTTATTCAACGTGACTACGCTCAAACTCCCTATTCTCGGCGTTTTCGAAATTACGAAGATACTTAAAATATTACGGTACTGCGTATTGTGTAACGGGAAGGTAAAATAAGAGGCAAATCAGTGCAACAACCAGGTTTAAAATACTTTCAGCTGCTTTGCATGCCGTGTTTATTTTTAACGGAACCTTTTGAAAATGCTAAAAGTGTAATCTTAAGAGAAATATAATTTTTTAACTTAAATTAAAATACGAATTAGGGGCGTATATGTGATTTCTTTACGTGCTAGAATTTTTAATCATTTTTAAATTTTAGCGTCCAACATTTTCAAAAGCTTTTGAAAACTCTATATACAGAAAAAAAATTCTCTCCCAGCTCTCACTATTCAATTATGAGTTTGATGAAAGTCCTCTATAATAAGATTGGAACTATTTTCTCTTGAAGTACGAAAGTCAATTTCGTTTTAATTGGTTCTCATTTATATACTTTATGCTAATCCGACTACTACGTGCAAAAGTTTCATTCATAATAATATCAAACTGGTGTACAGTCTTTTTAATGATAATTCGTGATTTTGACAGTACAGTAGTAAAGTGAAAGATTGAAATAGAAACGGATTATCAAAATTTCCTTTCGTCCCACACCTATCCATAAGTTTCATTTTTAATAACATAAGCTCCTACAAATTTTCCAGGTACTCGGCTAATACATACTCAATAGGAATTGAGTATGTATTAGCTGAGTACCTGGAAAATTTGTAAAATCCAGAATTCTACGCTATTTTCTGCGTTCTCTGCAACTAGCTTCAGATGATTTTAAATTTCATATCAAATTCAAAATATCTTTCTCGATCTATAAGTTGATTTTTTTAAATGATGTTTAGTAGCTTCATGAATTATTATCCCCGAAAATAACCAACTTTTAATTATTATTGCATAATCAATTATAATTAACCAATACAGCAAATACATTTTCCTTATAGTTGAATGTTCGCGAATTCTCCAAAATCGCATTACTTCTTTACTTTTGATGGAGCTTTATCCACATTTCTACAAACAAATATTTGCTCATGCATGTACTACCGAGAGCAGACCAAAATCATATTTCCATCGAGTTATTTATAGAAAAGCGGCTTTATCAGCAGAAGCTTTGAACGAGAAAAAGGCGCAACGCGCAAAAAAGCGAATTTAATCTACAACGCACGAAGTAGTTGGCAAAAACGGAAAATACCCGTACATATATACAGGCGCTCGGGCAGAACGAAAAACCGCTTTGCTTCTTTATTCTCATCGCGAAGCTGCAGTTCCGGTTCTGTGCACCGCGGCTTTTGGAAGAAGGCCTGGCAGATCCTCGGCCTCGTTAATATCGGCAAAAGTAACGACGTTTACGTGCGATGAATCCTTGGCTATGGATGTCTGTTTCACTACTCGCTAATGTATTTTCCCTCGAAAGGAACTATAACGAAAGAGCGAGAGATATGTATATATAGTAGGCGGTGATGGAGTATCGTGGAACTGACACACCGGGCATCAGGATTTTTAGAATATATAGCTTGAAAAATCTCTTGCTTGGACTAAATTATATAATTATTAAATACATTTAAATTAAATAGGACACAGAAGAAATTAACTTTGTTCTCTGCCGCCTTTATCAAGATTAAATTTTTTTCCGCTGTAAAATGCCAGTTGCAGCCAATTATAGTTGGGTTGTGACGCGACATAAACTATACATAATCTGTCATAAAATTGTCACAACCCAACTATATAGATGCGGCGTGACCGGCATAAGCTATAAATAATTCGTGGAACTTCAGTCAGAAATCCGTCACAACCCAACTATACAGCCAATGCTACGTGCACGCAAGAAAACTCAATAACGTATTACTCGTAAATTAACTGTTTATTGTTTTAGACTACAGTACAGAGCTTACTTTACTGTCGTATCAAGCATGGATTCTTTAAATAAGTTTAAAAAAACGGAAAAGATATTGCAATAACGGTAAAAAGTAGATAGAATCTGATTTACCTTTAAAATTTAATCTCGCGTCCGCTTATAATATCCGCTCAATATCTCGAGAAAATATCATGAGATATAAACTAATATAACCGCGCGTATATAATAGCAGTAGCGCGTAAGCGCAAAGAGCTTCATTAATCATTAACAAATTCAAGAGCTCTCGCCAACATTTCCATCCGGACAAATGAAATATCCCAGAGCAGTAGAGCGAGAGGTTCGAGAGCCAAAATCTCAGCACAGCCCTGCATTTGCAGAGCTCGGAAAATCCACAGTAGGGAAGCTTGCAGCAGCTGCAGTAGCGGAAAAATTTTTACAGCTCGAAATTTATGCAGATGCACTCCAGTTTGGCGCGCTCGAGGTCCGGCCGGATGGCCCTCTCTCCCTCTATATATACCGCTGCACGCTGCAGATTCCATTGTCCGAGCGTGAGCCCTCTCCAAAATGCAACGACTTCCGCTATTTGAGAAACGTGCCGTGTACACGAGAGCAGGGCCTACACGACGCCGTACCTCCCGAGAGAGATAGTCATAAAGAGCCTGATGGGGAGAAGTGAGGGCGTAATAAAGCCCGCGCAGGTTATTATTCGTTCCGTTCGCGGTGCGCGACGTGCTTATAGGCCTCGGAGCAGTGCACACATACAGGAAGAGCTCGATGATCGAGCCGGTAGCGGAAAGTGCTGGTATATATATCTATACTAGTAGATCCTAGGCTATATTCGGATTGGCCATAAATTTTTGGCGTGTTCTAGAGTCGAGGATCTCATGAATCTGAATTGAATTGCTCAATTAATTCGTAATTCCTTTGACTTGTGATGGAGAGGACGTAATTGGGGCCTTCGTTCATCATGAAGAGCGGCGATTAGCGATGGCGATTATAAGCGCTGCAGAGACTTGTTAGGAGAGAAGCTTTGAATTTTCAGCAAGGGAAGCGTTTTCGACCTGCTCTGCTCTCTCTCTCGGCTATATGTATCCTGTTATTAGCTGGGATACTTTGGATACTATCCGTGCGGTGAGTTGAAAAATTTTATACAGCGCAGGAAATTCGATATATATCGTTTGGTTATAATATGTTGGTCCGAGTTAGTGAAACTCGATGATGCAAATATCGAATATCAAACCCCGCTTCAACGACACAGGTTCAATGTACGTATATCGAATCCACCATAAATTGCACAACTCTGAACATCTGGTCAATCGAGCTTTTTTACGCTCATAATACACACCGCACTTTATCATCGTGAAAAAGCAAAAAAAGAACCATTTTTTCAAATACATGCACACACGATGAGTCATTGAAAGCCAACTCTCGCGAAGTGACAAGAGTGTGCGAGTCGACAAAGCGTACGATCGGAAGATAAAAGCTCCGCAATGCGCAGCAGCTGCTTGAAACTCTCGCTCGGTGGTAACATCCCCCCCATCCCCTTCCTCCTCCTCCTCCTCTGTGTCTCATTCATAATTGGCAGAGCCCGTAGGAAAATCGTCGACGCTCAATTAAAACTTGCTTCGTTAGTATCATTAGCGTAAATATAATTACCGAGTACTCGCCATCGGGAAAATCAAGTTGAACCGTAGGCGCAAGCGCGCAATAGCGCTCCCCGTTAAGTGTGTCAACTACTTATAGGTAAGGCTTGCGCGTGAGAGCAGATGAACGCTCAAACGCTCTGTCTCTCTCTCTCTTCACCGCGCGCAAAACTTGGGATCCTCTTAATAGAAACTTTAATTATTACGTAGCCGGAGGTAATAATTAGTAGAGGAGAGAAGATCAAAGCGCCCGGTATATATATATATATATATACCGAATGTGCCCAAACGCCTCTGATATGCTTCTATATGCAGTGCTTGAGCAAAAACGCGAGTGCATTATAAACTTTTACTAATCCGGCTTTTTGAAATTTTCAACGCGACAATTTAGCGCGCGGCGATTATTATACTTTCTTTTTCCCGCGCATTTTTTTTAAACGTCGTTTTTCAAGTGCGCTTTTTACGATTCAATCATATAATTCCATAACGTTTTACGCTCGCGGAAAAGTGTATTTCCTGAGCGGCTCGAATGAAAAAGCACTTTACGCGCTACTGTGCCCGCGAGAGAGAGGGAGAGAGCGACAAAGAGAAATACAAACGAAAAGGCGAAAATCCTCGCGGCGAAAAGCGATTACATCTCTCTATATATATAGAAGCATTGAAGGGGATGAAAAAAGTGCAAATCTTTCATATTAGCCGCAATAAAAATGCAAACTAGCCGGGATTCGAATTCAGTTAAACGTTCCGGTATATAAGCTTCCGATAACTTCTTTCCACTCGCGCGAGCGAGAGGTATTACGTGTATGCGGAGACTCTTCAACGCGAGCTCGCATCATTGCCTTGGATTCAAAGGTCGACGAATTTATTTACCGCGCGCTCTCTATTGAAAGCGAATAAACGCGTGTACTGTGTACTGCGTTGATGTGAGCGGAGAGCTGATGTGCCATAGAAATGCGTCCTGGAGTTCTGATATCTTTTACGGTCGAGCGAGGTATACGGAAAAAAAAGAATAGAAAGGGGATGCATCATACGCGCGGGAAAAATTGAAATGGTTTGCGGACTGATAAGTGACCTGTTTAGCGTTGGATGAAATGCTTGTTTTTCGGATTTTTATTATTGCTGGTTGTTGGAAAAATTGTGCGAATAATAAATTCCTTAAAAAAAAAATTGAATTAAAACATTTCCCAGTATCAAACTCGCGCGTTGAATAAACAGCGCTCGCGTGGAATAACATTTCAACGCCAGCCGAAATAAACTCTAATAGCACATCCTTTAGAGATGCACGTTTCCCACTAACTCCTGAAATTCCACAGCCAATAAATCTCACGACCAAAGCTGCGCGGCAGCCGCATCAACAAACATAAACGACACTTAATATCCCAGCGCGCAAACGGCTCTAGTTCTCTCCACCTCCTCTCCCGCATTCGCAAGCATTTAAACGACTTTTCTTTCCTAGACACTATGTGTGTATTTACCCACACATAAATACACACACAGCCAAAATAGTGAAAGATGCATGGTCGCACTCCATTGCCCTAAGGCCAGAGAGAGAGAGAGAGAGAGAGGCCGTGTCTCAAGGAGTAAAGAACGACGCGCGAGATAAGTGCGGGTTCTCCGCTACTGCGCAGAGCAAAACTAAACCAAGGGAAGATAGGCCGGATGGAGGAGGAGGAGGAGGTATGCGCTGTTAACCGGCTCTTGAGTTTTACGCACTTGGACGAGAAAGAGAAGAAAAACAGGAGTACAGCGGCGCCGAGAGTAAGCGACTGGAACGAGATGTATAATGTAAGAACAGTAGGGAAGAAGTCTAGCCCAGGATTGAAAGTTGGCGCGTGCGGCGGAGAAGCTACAAAGAAAAATATTGCGCTAAGAAGAAGAAGAAGCGCTGGCCGGGGCGAAATTGTTTTTATTTCGATTTTGATTTGCATTAATGCGCTTTGAAATTTAAATAGAGTTTTGAATAAAGTTTTTCACCAGAGCTGCTTCTCTTGCGCGCTGCGGGTTGCCCTGATGTTATATATATAAATATACATGCGGGTTGTTCGTGGAATTTATGCTGCTTGCAAGCGCAAGAAAATTTAATATTTTCTGCCTCCACTTTCGTTCGTTTGTACGCTTGAGTTTAATAATTTTTCGGATATATGCTAATTAAAGAATAAAAGCTTCTCGCGTGTATAATGAATATTATGAAAAATTAAATGGATTTTAGATAGATAACGGCTTTGTTTGTTCAACTGGATCTCAAAGCGTTTATATAAAAGCCGCGAATTTTACTTGAAAAAAAATAAATAAGTGGCACATCAATGTACAAGTGTATAACGCTACCGTTCATCCCTTATTCAAAAGCAGAAAAAGTGTCCAAATAGCTTCCCTTCTCAATCTCGAAACTTTTCACTTTATAAATCCACTCAGCGCACATATCTCTCTCTCTCTCTCTCTCTCTCTCTCTTTCAGAGCGCCGCTCATTTATTATTTACGTATATAGCATTTTGAGGCAGTTCTTAAGATTTTTATAGGTTCGCGAAACTTTCCAGCCAGTTGCTGTGTATATAGAATAAGCATCAGAGAGAGCGGCAGCGAAAAAAGAATCGAGAAATTGAAGACGCAAAGCTTTTAATGCTATTAAGAAAAGCTCGATAACCGGTAAGAAATCATTTATTCCTAAGCTTCATCCCGGTATATATACACTTTCCATAGTGGACTAACGGCTATACGCAACCTCTCAACAAAGCCGAACAAAACTTGGCTTGAAAAAAAAAGAAGAAGAAGGCAAACAGCCGGACTGCGAAAGAAGAAGAAGAAGAAGAATAAGAGGAAAGAAGAGCGGAAGAGCAAAATAAAAAAAAAGACACGGCAAAGTTCCGACGATTTTTATCGTTGGATAAACTGTTTCTTTCTTCTATTTCTCTCCGGCTAACTTTTCTCTCTCTCTCTCCCGCAAACTACTATATTCTCTCTCTCTATCCTTTGACCCCCTCTCTCTCTCTCTTCACTTATCGGGGTAAAAGGACTGTGTAGTACCGCTGTGAGCTGCTCTATACCAAAATCGTCCTTATACTTCAGCCGTTACATCGCAACTTGGCTCCTCTTTTCTCTCGAGCATCTCCCTACCTCTTTTCCATTCTCTCTCTCTCTGTCTATGCAGAGTTCGCGTAGATATATACATCGCCGAACGGCCAATTTCGCGTAAACTCGTTTACCGAAAGGATTCCGATGTCTCGGCGAGATTTCGAGCTCGTTTAAAGCCTCCGACTCGCGTTTTGCGAGAGAGAGATAGGGAAAAAAGCTCTCGCGGGATGTCATTGTTTTTGACGTTGCTGCTGCTGCTGCTGCTGCAAAGCGCAGCGAGTTTTCCTTATCCGAAGATCTTTACTTTCTATCGCAAAGTGTCCTCGGTACGGCAGTTTTGTGGGTTTTTTTTTTGTCACTGGCACTCAAGATTTTCCGCGCGCAAGATTTGCTGATATTGTTTTATATACGAAAATTGAGTTTCTCGACGTGGGCTAAGCGATTTGAAGTATTGAGGATTCTGGTGTGGGATAAAGTGAGATTCGCAAACATGTTTCTACGAAATTGTTTGCAAGTGATTGTCGACGAGATTTATATGTATACACGTCTCCGTTGAGTGCCAATAGGCAGCTTTATATGGTACAAAGAGGTATAAAAGAGATGAGCAGCTTTTAATGGAACAAATTGCCAGATCGGTACTTATCCATTTACTTACATTAGACTAATTCTAAAAGTTCACGTGAATAAATCATGAAGTTTTTGCTGAACCCAATTAAGACTGGAGATAATGATACAGCATCGTTCTTAATTTCCGCAATAAATATTGAATAATCGGTGACAGAAATTGCGGAGCAAATGCATCCATTATCTTTCCCAATATATATATATATATATATACCGGCTAACGCAATGCAAATGCGCTAATTGTTGCATTACTGATTCGTAAGCCCATTATCCCGATTTAATTATGTAAGAATAGATACCGCTGCTAAGAGCTTATATTAGCATCGAGTTTTGAATTATCTCAGTGATACCTTCTTACACAGGCCTCCATCAATTTTCCATAATACAATGAAATAAAAAAAAAATCGTTTCCACATTATCGACACGAGAGCTCACACCGCGATAAAACTGAAAAGGTTTATTTCACTCGAGCTGATTTCTCAGGCCGACAATCCCATATCGTTCATTAGGAAAATCCTAAAGAGCGTTCCACACGGGATTCCATTTCACTCGGGCGTATAGGGAGTCCCTACACGTCTGCCACCCTCTCTCTCTCTCAGCGTCTTGGGAGAGCGTCTGGTCCTTATAGCTGCTTCGCTTTATATACGCGCGCGAGTTCGAGGCCCGTCGAGGAAATCACGATGAGGAGCTTGATACCTTAATATAATCCCGGGCGTGCTGCTGCACGCAGAATGGCCGCCAAGACGCGCCTGAGAGAATGAAGTCAATCGATTTGCCGTAATGAATAATGCAAATGTAAGCAATTTGCGCGATTTCGCGCTTGCAAGCTCTCTCTCTCTCTCTCCTTTCTCTGTTGCTTTTATCGAGCCCGACGAATGCCGTTTCTGTCTTTATATAGGACTATATTTAGCTGCGCGCTTGTTAATTTGCTGCCTGCTTTTGTTTGTTGCTCTCGTTGAGTGGGGGATTGAAGGGATTCAACGGGTTCTGCAATTACGGAAAGTTTGCGATTGGTATAATTGGATGGTTGAATGATCGTGAGTTTTTTTCTTTTTCAATTCCGACGCGCTGCGGAGTTTCAATTTTGTATCTTTACTAAAAGTGTTGCGCAATTAACTAATTTCAAGCTCACTGGAAACATTTATACTTCAACTCATCAGGCGCGCGTATATAATTTCTCGGGAAAGCAATCGATGAAAATCGTTTATTCTCCGCCGTCATTTAGTATAAAACTATTTCAATGCAACACATTTTCCCAATAACACTCGCTATTACACGCTACTCACATCGCAAACTCACAATTGATTCAACAAAACATTTCTGCTTTGCGCAACGACTAATAACATCGCTCGAATCCGACTATCAAATTTCGAGCATTCCCGTAGAGTTATAAGGCTATCGTCATCCTGTTGCTTCAACCCATCGCTGTTTCGAACCGACTGCTGAGCTCCTTCCGCACATGCGGTCTGCTATATCTCTCACGGGAAGATCTCTCTGTTGTATATACCTATATGTATACTATATGCTCTCGCAAAGTCAAACGTCAAAGAGGCCTGGGTCCGCGCGTGCAGTACTACACGAGTCGCGGTTGAACGTCATTCCGTTCAAGTTTACTGTCATATACGTATACGCGCCCCTGTATTCGGCTGCAAAGGTCTATATATATATATAGTAGTGCGCGAGAAAGGCCATTCGGCGTTGCAGAGCGTTAGAACCGCAAATGGTGGGCGCAGGTCGATAAGCAACCATCGGCCGCGAGCTTCCTCGAGGGAATACATTTCCATAGTTTCGCTCCTCTGTCTGTGTGTGTGTGTACGTTCGCGCTTGCTTATAACCATCAGGTGCGAATGGTTTAGGGTGCCTGGACACCAACGGCTAGAATATATATAGACCCGTCCTGCGCATGGTAATAATAGTGGTGCAAAGTGATTTTAATCAAGCTATAGCTGAATTGAAACTCTGGCAAAGGCTACTATGCTGCAGGATGAGCTTGAGCTGTAAGGATTGTGTCTTTGTGTTATATATTACATGATAGAGGTCGAGCTCTTTGGTTTGTCTCGTGGAATGCTGGGCATAAAAAAATGTGAAGATAAATTGTAAAGAAATGATGAGTTGTTAATGAGACGTAGTGCAGTGGAAAACGGCATTTATTTGACTTTGTAAAATAT
Source organism: Cecidostiba fungosa (assembly GCA_900474305.1). Taxonomy (NCBI): domain Eukaryota; kingdom Metazoa; phylum Arthropoda; class Insecta; order Hymenoptera; family Pteromalidae; genus Cecidostiba; species Cecidostiba fungosa. The sequence goes on along the minus strand of UCOJ01000186.1, from coordinate 132,041 downwards.
TAATAGAAAATCTATAACCTTATTTCTTCCTGAGATATTTCAACCTGCAAGACGCAAATATTGCAATATAGATGAGTACCTATATTTAAATTAGATAACGATTTTCTGCCAATACGAATCCAAATTGGATAATTTAATCACGAATTTATCCAATTATTTATAATTATATTACAAATTCTTTTTCCAAAGTTCAAGCCATTCCACTTTAAAATCAATGTACATATTTAATCAACTGTGGTATTAGAGGTGTAGCAAAAAAAAAGAAAAAGAAAATTTCTCTCTATCGTCGCTAGCTTATACCGCAGCAATTCGTATAACCAAAGGCCGACGCAGTGTTCTGTAATTCAGTTTCTCGCTACTCTCGTGTACGAGCAAATGAAGAAGTGCGGTAAGCGAGGTACAGTATACATAGATAGCAGTGCGAGGGGAAGAGAAGGGGTATCCGGTGAAAAGAAAAGCAGAAAAAGCATCTGATGCAGTGGCTGAAGCTTGAAGCGTATAGGTAGGGTAGAGAAAGTAGCAATCAAAGCCAGCTCCACCGACATCAATTTTAAACGACTTGATCGTTCGCGAGAGCTTGAATCCCTCAAAGTTCTGGAACCAGTCGGTCTTCTCGCCTCCTCCTCTATCTATCTTTCTATTTCTTTTTCCGTTTCTCTCTCAAGTAGATTTTTCGTACAGATGGTGATCGTAGATCAAGCGGCTGGGATCACTTTGTCCTGTCCCTATAATACAGGGTTGCGCACATCTACGTCAACGTTTGTACTGGGAGCTGGCGGTAATTAAAGTTCGATGAAAGAGAGAACATTTATATATTCGACTCTGACACGAGTTTAAAATTATTCGAGACATGCAGACGTGTATAGAGTGTTCGGTCGAAAGTTAGTAGGTAACGATTTTCCATACATAAAATTATATTACAAGTCAAATACTTAATAATTTCTGCGCGTGCATAAAATACCTCTATTTTAATATTTAAAAATGTATCTGAAAATTTCGAAATTATTACGAGAAATGTATTTAAATATTTAACGAACATTGATTTTAATACGTGAAGCAAGTATTAAATTTATACAATCATATCCTAATATTGAACTGGTTATATTTTCACAACGAGAGAGATTGTCATTATACAAATGGCTATAACTAGACTAACAATACGTGAATTAGTACCGGACATTAGGCTTCATCCGAGCCGTACTTTATCTTCTTTTACTACTTCTCTTACACCTAGTGTCGTCCGTGCAAAGAGATCAGTGCACTAACAGTGAGAGCTTCGCATCGGCCGTTAAAGGTTGAGCCTTTCGCCTTATACGAGGAAAAGCTCTCATGAAGGATTTCGAGCTCGAGCTGCAATGGTCATTCGATTTTATCTCTCGTCCGCTTGGAAGCTTCTCTCTCCCTTTCACGTGGACTACTGACAACCGGACGCTCGTCGGGATTTTTTCGCTTGCAAGGATTTCTCTTGACAATCGAATTAAGAAAGATCCGATAGATATATATATATACGTTCGGTGAGCAAGGGGACAATTTTTTTTTTAAGTCACTCGACTATACTTACATCAATCTTCACGCCATCAATCGAGTAAACCTGCTTTTTCGCGCCCTGCGAGTAGCTGAAGATGTGAACGTTGTCTTTGTACCAGGTGACGGAGTGCAGTTTATCCGATTCCATGTCGTACCTGAAATCAAAAAAAGTTGTATGTAGGCGTTTATATTGTAAAATTTTTTTTGTATATGATTGTGTATCTTGTATTATCGGGTAATGACTAGCTTTAAAAAAACTTCTGATGTCTGTACATTTATATACTGTCCAACTTTAATAAAAGTAACTGACACCGTATATGAGGCTAGCAGCAGTAGTGGATATATACTCCACTCAGACGAAACATTAATTCTCTTTTCACGAGAGGGGCGATGGCTTGCGCACGTTGCTGGTCTCTCTCTCTCGTCTTTTCGCGGAATGTGTGAGCCTGCTATTCGTTTTAACGAAATTAGTTTTCCAGAGACGGCGGGGTTTCCGCGAAGCTTGCGGAATCCAATTGACAGACGAGGAGCGGAACTAAAAGAGAAGAGAGAGAGAGAAAGAGACGTGGGCAACCGACATGCAATTACGCGTGTTGCGTGACTGATTTTTTTATCACGGCCTATAACGTGTACTTTTTGTTTCTTTTTTTTTTTGACAGAATTGAGGACCCCGTGTTTGTATAATAGGCGTGAGTGTAATGCAGTTTTGAGTTGATACTTCAACAGCTGTCAGTTTTGGGTTGTACCTATATGAAGTATGACAGAATTTACTGACAGTTAAGGAAGCTTTCTGCCATTATTCATCCTAAATTATAAATTTAATATTGCAATATCCTCGATTAAAATCAGTATTGCGTTGTTTTCATATATTGGCAAATTATTGATGCATATATGTTAATCGAAATAAATTTTTTCGATATAATAAATATATACGTCGATATTTTCAACTCCGACAATAACATTAAATTTTCTTTTTACGCAGCATTGAACAGAAAGGCGTATATACATCACACACTAGCTCGTATTGATCATCGCGTTAAATTCTCGTAAACACCTACAATACAGCGACAAACAAGAGCCAACGTCCTCTAAACAGTCATTACACACTCATTTTACATGTCTAATAGTCGACAGAGTGACGGGATGCGTATATAACAACGTGTACATTAACAAAAGTAAATCGAGCTGCGTATACACGTCAGCATACGCTGCAGGTATCATAACATCAAGGCAAAGTGCTGTTTATTATTTCCCCACGACGACGACGACGACGACGTTGGCCGCGTTGTTGTCGCGACAATGAAACTCGATATCTTTAAGGCCCTCGGTAACTGCGCAGCGGCACAGGATATAGCTCCTTGGTAACACTCTCCCCCATTATCCTTTGTTGATCGGTAAGCGAATCATCGGCGTTACATTGTTCTCTACTATCGCCTTACGCGAATCTGATCTTTCGAGGTGTGATGACGGCGTACGGATGAGGAGCGATCGGTATATATTGAAAGTACGATAACCACGTGGTTTTAAGGAGAAGACGTAAAGCCGTGGGAAAAATATTTCGTTCGATAGTTCCTTGAAATTGAATTCGAAAGGAAGAATTTAAGTATACTGATATCGTACAAGGAGACAATGTAGGGTCTCTAATATAGTATACTTGGAAGCCGCAGCAAATTAGATTAAGAAGATATATATCCTCGCGTCAAACTTATATAAGCGTACATCGAGCCGCTAAAGAGCGAGACTTCCAAAATGAACTTGGTCGAGATTAGCAGTTCTCGAGTAATAAAAAGTTTGCCACAATTTTAGATGAGAATATTTAACTAATTTAAATTCCACTTAGACTCTACGATCCCAGAGTATATTCGTAAATAGCCTTCGTGCAAGTTTAAAAAGCTCGAAAACCCGTGTATATATATCGTGACCCGTCCGCAATCGTGTCCACTCATTCGCATAATAGCCAAGCGGAGATCACGGGAGCGTTTAGCATTAACTGATTGGCCGCTTCATCATTCATGCAAGCGCCTATATACCGGGAGCCGCAAACTATTGCAATACTGTCTGGACGTGGTGCCGTGGCATCTGAAATCGACCTGCAGCAGCTAGAGGCATCGTCTCGAAAATGCGCTGGTCGCATTCCGGAAGGCCCTTCTAATGCGGACTAAGAGACGCGAACAGAGAGCTTTGAGAGGCCGAGCAAATCAGAGAGAGAGAGGGATTCGGAGAAGCAGCAGCAGCTGACCACTCGAAGAAGCGGCGGTGTTCAAAGTCACGGACTGCATTGACAGAGAATTCTCGGATCGAAGGACTCGATCTCGAACTTGAGGGGGTATACTCGGATGCTCCGCGAAATGCATAGAGTTTATGAAGGTATTGTCGAGCTAAAGGCGAATGGATAGCTGAAATTTGCCTGAACTATGAGAGCGTTTGTTTGGAAAGCATGGATTTGTTGTAGATATTAGTTCCGTATCGATAGAGGGCGTTCGTGTGTTTGTGATATACTCCTTGGATAATTTTCAAAACTGTTTTATCGACCGTACACCGAATGAAACTTTTTTTATGGGAGCCTTTGATTATATCGACTTTAAACTTTGATAGCATATCATTATCGATTACAAGTGAATTTGGATCTTGCATTAAATATACCATAGTTCAATGAGAAAATTCGGTTATCCAGTGTACGATCGATAAAGCAGTTTGAATGGAGGAGTATGGCAGCCCCTTAAATCGAATATTATTGTTATTGATTCAAGAAATGTAACAGCGTCCACAATTCTGTTTTTTAGCTGCAAAAAATCATTACTGACTTGTATTGAAACAGACGTAGCAGAAAATAAAGCTTTCTCTGAAAATCACGCAAACATCAGATATTTTTTTGCTCTCCTCGTAGACTACAATTTCCTCTCTACCTGTCTCCGGGCACGACTCTTTTTTCCCATTCGTCGTCCAATTGACGCTGCGTGTTTATTCCCAAAGGATAAAGCCATATACTATAGCTATATATACGTCGAGAGCGTCGAGATCGAACGTGTATTTTCGAAGCAAATTAAATACCGATTGCAAGCCGTGTGCCAAAGTTTCTTCGACTTTCAATCTTCAATTCAAAAAGCCTTGCTCGATTCTTTTTTCTCTCATAAAAAGCCTCGCTAAAAATACTCGTCAACGGGTATACCGACACGACATTCGTCATGAATAAATCCGTCTGGTCCCACACGTGTCTCTATATAACCTAGCGTGCGCGCATTGAATCCAACTCCTGGGAGTCTTGCAGAGGCACATATATAGGCCACATGGCAAGCAGCTAAAGCGGCCGCAGAGAGCTGCACACATTGAGTATAATTGTAACGCACATACGGCAGTGAGAGAGAGAGAGAGGCACGACAGGTCGCGCGTATTTGAGGCTGTCAGAAACGATAATACGAGTGGCAACAAGCCTGGGTGCGCTAAAGCTCTGTCAGAGCCGACATGAAGCGACGTCCGGCCACAGCATCAGAAGCAAAACACGACGCAGGTTTCGCGAGAGGGCATGCAGCAGCACAGAGAGTATAACCTGCAACCGTGCGAGAACACACAGAGGGCTGGCCCGACTCTGTTGCGTATACATACGTACATACGTACGTACGTACCCAGGGGGTACATTCGGCTGGAAGCTGGAAAAGGAATTGCTGCAGCGGCGGCGCACGATTTCAGCTAGCAGCAGCAGCAGAGAGAGAGAGAGAGAGAGAGAGAGAGAGCTCTGCATCCTACTGGGATTGATTTGCATCCTCTGGCTCATTTGTGCCGGGGTCGTGTCCTACGGGATTCCTCCGGCCCGAGCTCATTCTCAACGTTCGATGTTACATCTCTCTCGCTCACTTGTGCCCTCGTTGTCTCTCTCGCTCGCTTTCTAGCGGAAGGAAGTAAATGTGTGCGTTGGTGGTGGTGATACTTTTTTTGTTGCTTCGTGTTTCTCGAGAACGTCTTTATTGAATAGGCGCGTGCGCTCTATGTTGTATATATAGTTCCTTTAGTCAGAGGAATGTAATTATTGAGCGAGAATTTGTAGAGGAAAAGACTTTGGATAATTTTTTTTTATTTCTGCTAAGCGATGCCATATATATTATCATTTTAGTTGAGTAGAATTTCTTGGATGAATGAGACGATATCCAATTTCGTGGCAAATTCGTGGAAGATTTGTTTTTCAAACTTTTGTTTTTTACCTTCAGTTAGTTAGTTTTCAGTACTTTTTTTTATCCTTCATCAAAGAATTCGAGATGCCTTTGAAAAATTGAATTTCTCAGAGGTTTAAATAAATCATTCATCATCCCGTTCATTTATAGACAAAAGAACAAGTAAAATTATTAGTAATTTAACCATTTTTTTGAAATTAAGGTCCAATTTCTAAAATTCATTTTGTAGACTTCTACAGAACAAATCAATTTCGCACTAAAAAGTTTGCCCATAAGAACAACAAACTTAGTAAAATTAATCTAACTACTAAAAATATAATACTATTATGAGCTCTCGATTGGCCAGGAGAGCAAAAACATACTGTAAGCTATGTATAAGCACGTACAGGAATATAGGAATAGCTTGTAAAACAGCAATTTACTTCTCTACAGCTGACGGTATTAATATTCAAAGTCTGTCACTGCATATAGAGCTACTGGAAATCTAATTAATAGTAGAGATATCCTCCTTCTCGCTCCAGTATTAGATTCGCACACTCAGCGAGTTTGCGTCTTCACTATTTACATATTTAAGCGTGAAAAACATTATCAAGATTCACATCACCAACATCAACGAATCAGCAAAATTCATTACGGAATAAAACAAAATGTCATTTAAAAATTGCTTAATCATTTATCAGATTTATGATGCTAAATTTAAGATTAAAAAATTGATAAATTGATAAATCATATATATTCTATAAAGATCCTTTTATAAAGCTATAGTGATATCTCTCTAGAGATCCTTGTAAAACCATAGTGATCATAATAAAATATAATTTGACTGGCAGCTCTTAGTAATGCGAACATAAAAACGAAATAAAGACGAAGAGATTCGCTACCGGTGAACTTTATTATACGAATAATTTAAAACTTTAAAACTCAGAACCGCGTAATTGAAATAGTATACATATATATAAGTTGAGTTGGTTCAACTAACTGCAAAGATAATATTACGTTTTCGTATCATTCTACCTTTTTGTACAATAGCTTTCCCTAAACTATGCATAAAGTAACAAGTCTAGAAGTAAAGTTCAAATTAAAGCAGTCATATCTTCGAAGTTATTATATACCTTCAAACTACTCGTTTCATATAACATATTAACAAAATTCTACAATTTAAATTAATTTAATAATTTAACAGTTATATCAAAAACGTTGTTCAATCAAGGCACGATATGTACAAAACCTTTCACAATAAAGACACACACACACACACCCCCCTTAATCTATAAAAGTAACTGTCGAACTCCGCAAGTATAAATAACAAATCTCCCATTCTCATCCAATTAACCGCCCATAGCCCGTATATCACGCACTATATAGACACATCGGAAGCGCCTTTGAGTCTCTCTCTCTCTCTCTCCTCCTTCAATCCCCCTGTTGCTGTCTGAGTCTCTTTTTTGTTATCTTTTCCAGCCGAGTTTGCATCGCAAAGAGGAAAAGCAAACAAGGCACGCGTGCCTGTATATATATAGCATATATATATGTGCAATACCGCGTATCAAACACGCGTACGTGTATGTATATCTCGCTTGGCTCCTCGAGGCGCGTGCAATTCTAGCCACCTAGAGAGATGAAGATGGGGGGAGATATATGGAGGAGGAGAGCTCTAGGGCACGTCGTGATATTGTTCACTTATGCGAGATTAACGTCGCATATTGCGCGCGGTGCCAACGCGCGTGACATCCGAACTATTCGGCACGAGACCAATTGGAGTCACGGCCGTAAACAGCGATATGCTGTTATACATGAAATCGATTACTTACTGGAGTTAGAGGATGTTTATTATTAAATTAACTCAAGCTTTTGATCCTTCGCCTTATCGTTATAGATATATAGAAAGAATGAAGAGGTGTCCTATAGAATTTGTTCGTGGAAGGTGATCGATTGGAAACGATTAAATGTTTGAATTGTGCGGTTTCAATGCGGAATTATCAAATTAAAAGGGATTAGTCCAATGGAAACCCATTACAAAAGTTAACAGGCTTTTAATCCGGTTGAATTCGTAATATTTTGATGCCGTTTTAAGATCTATTTTGATATCAGATAAAAGGTTTACCAAATACGATTAAATGCAATTAAAACTGTATATAACTTTTGTATGTATAGTCGGTTTCAATCGGATCAATCTGTTTTAAAATTCAATAATTCCGGATTAAGGCCTATTGCCATTTAATCACTTTCAATCGTTCATTTTTGCCAGACGGATACCTCGCGAAATATGCTACCCTACTATGAATGAATTAATCGACCGATTAAATGAAATTAATAAATAATTGCCATGGCGTACCTTATTCATTTCAAAACAAAACGAAATACTTTCCACCCCTTCGCTAGATTAAAAATGCTTCAATAAAACATGAAACAAAAAAAAAAAAAATGTACACACTGCACGGCCGATTTGCACAATGCTCTTGTATTCAGGTTGGCGCGTGGGCAAGCGAGCAAGATCCTCAAAAATAAATTCCGTCGCGGCGGCGGCGGTGCTACTCCTGTGGGAAATGAATTACTAAAAAGTACGGCTCTATTCTTCCGACGAAAAAAGGGGGTATAAAAAATTTCATATCCTTCCGATGCTCGCTCGAAATAGAGCACAGTAGTAGCGACTATATATATATTTCGTATAGCTATATATATCGGTGCTCGTGTCCAGTCACGTACAATGAAAATGATCGCACGCGATTAAGGCCTGCTTCCCCCCAGACCGCACACACACAGCGTGTGCAAGTGTCGCAAAAAAAGGAGAGGGCGAATGAACGAGAAGCAGCTATATATACACCTACAGTGCTCAGTCATTTAATCATGTTATTTTCATCGTCGCGGCCTGAAACTTTTATGAGAGAAACTGCGCGAGTGGCGCAAGTGAAAGGGTCGAGAGAGAGAGAGAATAGATAGAAATCTCCGCAGAGATATTACTGCGGAGTTGGCACTGCGGACGAAGAGAAGTCGTTGAGATATATAGCGGCGCGAAGGAAAGTGCGAGGAGTAGAGTGAGAGAATGAGAGAAGGAGAGAAAAGGCTTCGTAGACACCCGTTCAAGCGCGCGCGCGCGGAGAGCACCGAGGGGGTCAATATTAAATTTTAGATTCGAGGGGATATATTTTTACTGACCTCGTGTATATATACACATTCATTAATCGCGACCCAACGCCACCGGCGGCTTCTCTGGCAAATAATAATAAGCCGCTCGAAATTTTATTAGTCTCGCAATCAATATTGAGTCGGTGCAGTTTCTTTTTTCGCTGATATTATATGAGCTCTCGCGGCATTAATTGCAGTTTAATAATAGTTGGCTAGACGTCCTTAGTATTAGGAGCTTTTAATTTGATTAAGGATGTATATAGCGCACATCGGAAAATTAACGAATAAATTAGCGATGACGCAATATTAAGTAGATCCAGTAGCGTGTTTTTATTATTTCATCGTCAATCAGAGGAGCGATAAACAGATTTTTTTTTCTTGCTGGACTTATTACGGTCCACTGGCTTCTTAATGAAATCGTCGTCGTCGCCGTCTACGAGACGCAAATTCACAAGGACGTAGTCCGCTGTGTCATCATAAAGTTCGGGATTTAATGGAACTCGCGCGCGCGCGGGCGCGGGACGTAGCCTCTTTTTCTCTCTGATATTCAAGCTTTTATACAGGAAAAATTAAATTTCAGAACTCCACGGCAATGCTATTACGAGGCTAATGAACTGTATAAGTTCCTTTAAGCTCGCGCTTCATACGTGGCGTTTTCAGCATCGTGGCGATTCGTAAATTAATAATAAAGAAAAGCAGCAGTAGTGTTATGTTATATCGTCGTTATATACATCAGTGTAATTTCAGATGATTCTAAGTACAGAAATCATTGCAATTATGTATAAGCCAGCAGTAGTATGTAGCGATAATTCAATTTCAGGATTTATATATGCGTTAATTTTTAATGACGTTCAATAAGTAATAACGTATATGACACAGCAGGCGGATGATAAACAACAGCGAACGGCTCATAAATTCGGAAAACGGCGTTTAATTAACAGATCTACGAAATAATTTGAAATTAATTACACTCGAGAGTCACAGATCTGCTAGTAGTTAGCAGTAGCGACGTGTCACTTAATTACTCTCGGAGAGTCTTTAGAAAACCGTAGTTTGGCATTACTGTCGAGCAGGAAACGCGTCTCTAAGTAACTGTATATATACGATACGCGCTCTTGCAAGTGCGAAGCATGTGTACAAACATTAATGAGCAAGTACCGACGTGAGCGGAAGTAATTGAAGGAAGAAACTCATCCGGTGACTGAATAACAGCCGCGATAAATTAGTCGGAGAAATATCATTCAGCAATGTGTTATAGCTGGGAAAATAATAATTTACGTTGATATTGTATAACAACAGGACAAATTCTATCTGACGATTGAATTAATAATGTATTATACGCTATTACATTTTACTGCAGTAGCTATTCCGAATCCATTGATAACAGCAACGATTGTCGAATAAGCGAAATGACGACAAACGCTTTAACCAGCATTATTTCCCATGTATATGCAGTCCAACAAAGCTCTTGTATGATTTACGCGCGGCAAACCGCTGTGTTTAGATAATACCCCAATGCGTACGAGGTTCTAGAAAGACGTCCATTTAAATTTTCAGCTCTCGTCGCCGGAAAGGCAAAAATGTCCTTGTATTATAAGTCAGGCGAAAATGCATATACAGATAAATTCGTGCTTCCGCGGAGGAGTTAAATGTTCACCTCACGTATATTACATAAAGGTATATAGGAGAATCCGAGAGAATAATTGAATGTCGAGGACTCTTACCGAAGCAGATATTGCTGACTTGGTGACAATGGTGTATGTATGTATGTGTGTGTGTGCGTAGCTCGGGTTATTGTGAACGAGTCGCGGAGCCCGGAGGCAAGCTGAGCTAAGCTTTCTTAAGGATTCTTCTTCTCTTATAGTTCGTACTGATATTGGATTAGAGATCCGTTTGCCGGAGAGGACTCGATGAGAATGAGATGAACGAGATGATAACGCTGCCGACTCTCCTTAAATATTTCTTGCGCAGATGCTTTTTGAGTGCTGCCACTATACGAGTAACTGCAGTATTATTATTTTACATCTATACGTTCAACATTTTTTCTTCGTTGTTTAGCTCTAAGTTATAATTATAGTCCAACAGCTTTTAGATTTCAATCCGAAAGGGGTGTCCAATTTCATCAGAGCGTGTATCGAAGACTAAAGCTTTGTTTGCCGATCTAAGAAAATCTAATTAACTAATAGAGCGTGTATAACTATATCGCGTTAGAGGATAGACCAATTAGTGTACCATATCAGTGTCGAAGCATCTTTTGACGCAACGGTGTGTTGCGCTTTTATCTCGCGTGCGTGTGTCTCATGGATGCTCTCGAGTTACCCTATTCAATACACGCAGGCTCCGCTATTTTGTTGCTTTGAGAGTGTCACGTCTGATATGGATACTTGAGGACTACTCGATGACGCTCGGTTGATTGGCTTTGATTTTATCTCTGCTTGTTTGTCTGGGATGAATTTTGGTGATAGATAAGAATCGATGCAAGTATCTTGTTCTAGCTGCATTTTTACTCTAGTTAGTTAGAAATCACTGGTTTAAAAATGATTCATCATCGATATCTTGAAGATATACCGTGAGTTTCGGCGCGAATTACCGATTAGTTTATTAATTGTGCCTATGATATACAAGAATCTTGGTAAAAACTTGGGCAGAGTCACTTGACTTATCCGGTATATCTTAAGGCGCAAGTCTGAAGTAATTAACACGATGACTCGTTAAACTTGGGATATGCTGAGTGAGGGAACATCTTGTTCTTAAGAGCTGTTAAAAGTTATAAGAAAACAGAAAAGTTGGCAGCAGCGAGCGTAGGGCAGAAAAAAAGGTAGAGGGATATTTAAAAGCGGTAAAAAGTTCAGAAGTGAAAGACATAAAAAAGTTTTTTTTAACGCTTCAAACATTCGCAATCTCTTTTATGCATATTATTATAAATACAATATTTTTGCCTTCCTCTCTCTCTCTCTCTCTGGTCGTAAAGCGCGAGTTTAAGCCGAGCACGTCAAAATATATTATTCACGCAATAGATAATCCTCCGTTAATAAGTTTTCAATCGATTTTCTACCCGCTATTTATATACTCCTACGTGAATACAAGAGCAAATCAGAGCAGTATAAACTAATGATAAGAACGTGATATAAGTATATAAGGCGTCATGAGCTTTATTATAATATAGTGACAGGATGAAAAAAAGGGCAAAATTTGCGCTGGCGCGTAAACACGCAAGGTCTTAATTAAAGGACTCGTCAGCGGCAGACATAAAAGCCGCTTACTCCATTCGACTTTGGCGAGACAGATCGTAAAGAGTCACATAAGACGGCGGCGCGTATGTCAGTCACGATGTCGTTGAAGACACGCGGCTACATCGACATGTACTTTCACCCTCTCTCGCTTATACGCGCGCAGCGCTAGCCCATAAATGGCTTGGGCTATCTCGTAAAGATAACGCCGAGATAGACGAGCTGAACGTGAAGGCGAAATTTCTAAACTGTTCTCTCCTCCCTCCGCAGTATATGTGCCGAGCGCGACTTTATAGGAATGGCCGAGCACCGATTTACTCTCCGATGACGCAGATTGTCGTGACGACGGTGTATATATATATGTAGGTATATTTATATATGACTCCGCGAGAAAAATCAGCGCGATCTGCGAGTTCGATATTGGAGAAATATTTTCTCAGTTTAGTTTCTTCGTTTTATCTTATGATTATGTGCTTATATATGAACATCGAAATTGATTTTATGTGCTTCTGATAAAATAGTTTAATTATTATAATTTTAACAGGTGCAGTTCGATAAGAAAAGAATTAAATTATATCTAATTAACCTCGATTCGAAAATAGTTTCGTTCGTACCTAAGGTAGATTATTCATTAGATATTTATAGGACCCTAGCAGCACGACGTAGATGAGAAAATTCTTTATTTAACTTAATTTTAGCAACGTTTTGGGTGTCTATAAGCGGCCTTCTTCAGGTCAAAAGAAGAAGAATTTTTTTTGTAACTATTTATTTTTATAGCAGACGCTCGAATCATATTTTGGTCATATTATCTCAATATATTCATTAAAAATTATTCATTATATTTAAATTTCTCCCGTTCAAATATTTACCGTAATTAAATCATTTTCATATTTTACGTTCGATAATATATCATACATTATTTCCAACTATGCAAAAATGAACAGACTACTATAATAAGGCAGCTCTCATTTCGATTGCAAATTTTAAATCGCCATTACTTTAGAAGCTTCGATTAAGAACCAGCTATATAGCTATACCATCATCTCGTAAAAGAAGAATTTTTCCTCCTTAAATTCAGACGCGTCGAGGTCGTTCGACATTCTCTCTTTCTCGCGCGCGCGTGGGCTCTCCTTATATAAAATACCATTACAACGCCTAGACTCCAGGTTAAAATCTCGCGCGCGCGCTACAAACGCGCACCTCTCCGGACACTTTTTCTCGTTTTATTATCCGGCGCAATTCTCATATTTCCACACTGGCGCGCAGTATATAGTATTACTCCGTAAAAAGTGCGAGTTTACGCTCTGGTACTTGGCTGCACGCGCTCGAATGTATATATATTCTCGAAATACAAAGCTTTTCCTTTGCGCGTAGTATATACATATAGTAGTAGTAGTAGTATATGCAGGGAAAAGTAGTGGTAAAGCAGACTTTGGCGGAGTTTCGAGAATCGGAAGAGAGCGAGTGCGGGTAAGCCCTCATCTCGTCTGTCATACATTCGATGACGAAACGTTTCGGGGGCGCGACGACGTTCTGCTGACTAATAGTGTCGTACACAGCAAAGAGGACTTATATATATATTTTCTCGCAGGATATATAGTACAAGTCCTTTTCCTCGAGCCTCGAGTCTTACGTAACATCGTCGTCGTGGCAATTTTTCGCCGAGCTAAGCTATTTCTCTCGATGGTTTCTTATATACTATTATACGATATCGTATCTCTGATGTGCGATTGATTAAGAGACGATTATTTTACATATCTCGAGCGCATGTTATTTTTCCACTTGCTTATAGAAAGACAATTGCTCGTACTTTTTTCGAGCAAGCTTATACTCTATTAATTCATCCGGAATAACTCTCGAGGAAAACAGGAGAGAGAGAGAGAAGGAGAGTAATGAGCAGCGCGAGGTGATGAAGTATTCAAGGAATAATTAACTTCAATCTCAAGCTCGGCGATGTATCAGCATTCTTGCATCGCAAATCACACCAGCTGTATATATGTATACCTATGTATATACATCATACGGAATGATAACCGTCTCTCACGCAACTCAGGCTTCGTGAGAATAAAGCCATTATACGCGAGGGAAGAAAAATTGTACATCTCTTTCAGACTCTCGTCTCTTCATTCTCCAGACTGCAGGGCCCACGAACTTTTCTCAACTCTCTCCTCGCAAAAGCTTTCTACTTTTCCTCACTACTGCGCGCACACGTGCGCACCGAGACGTTCCGCATTTAACGCCCCCCCCCTCCCCTCTCTACGACCTTTCCACGAACTCGTACTCTCCAAATCCACAATACGATCGAGAATTAGAGGGCGATTTCGCCGGCAATAAACGTGGAAGATGTTACGATGGAAAGTTGGAAGTGGGAGAGAGTACTACTACTAGCCGAAAGCGATTCGAGTCATGGGCCGAGGCGCTTAATTTTCTGGCCCGCAGCAGCAGCAGCAGAGCTCGAATTTTCCCTGCAGTAAGCGCGCGCGAAAAGTATTTTACGAAATCTCGTTAAAGAGCACGTCCCTTTGGATTTATGTAGATTGATATAATGCGAGAGCGAGAGAAAAGTAAGTCTGAGCTTTGTGCGGGATTCTGTATAGCTGAAAAAAAGTTGCTGAGATTTTTTTTTTTTTTATTATATCCCAAGGATGTGTACACTCGAACTTAAAGTACTACTACCCTATCGAATATTCTTGATATTTTTCTTAGGCTTAATTAGAAAGCTCTCTCTCTTACGCCCTCCTGTACGATGTTTCACTGTCGACTGTATACTTGAGGTATACGAGGGAAAGAGAGGGAACAAAAAAAAATTAATAGCGTAATAATTTATGCTTCTCTCAGGGCCATATTATTTCGAGTTAACGAACTTGGAGGAAGCAAAAAAAAAAAAATTAAAAACTTCACGCAGCCGTGAAGCGGGGTGACTACTATTCATCGGGCCAGCGTGGAAGAGTCGAAAAGCGATTTCACGCTTGGGGAGAAAAAAAGTCCGCGGACCTACGCGGATAGGGTGCGTATATAACCCAGGCGACTACTGCTTTGCAGCGGTTGCGAAAACTTTCAGGGACCATAGTAGTATAACTATTTTTCATTTCATATATATTTTCGACGCTACTGCGTAACTCCTTTTTTAGACGAAATTCCAGTCTCCGGAGAGATTAACCGTTTCTAATTAAGAGTCTGGTGTACACTGTACTAACGAGATGAATAGGTATACGCGCCGTAGAAATATTGATCGCGCGTAGTAGACTATAGCCAGAGTATATAAGGTACAACTAATAATTTTCTCGTGGAATCAAAGAACAAAAGTCGCCTTTGCTTTCAAATAAGATCTTCTATATATCGCTGATATTAAAATTGCTTTGTAAATATACGCGAGTCAAGGATATATTAAAATTAAGAGAAAGAGAAGTTTGCTAGCGAGACGAGTGAGACAAAGAGGAAAAAAGACACGTACCTATATTATACGCATATGAAGCGGTAAAGAAGAAGAAGAAGAATAAAAGAGAGAAGAGGAATCCAAAGGCCGAGATAGTGGCCTCACGCTCGTTGGCCAAGGCAAACACTGCGTGTCGGAATTTCAATTGGAGATGGCAAGCCGTCTTGAAAAATAAGCGTCCCTTCCGGCAGCCGGATGCTGAAAAGGAGCGCCGGCGACTACGTCGTTCTTTTGCTTCACTTTCTCTCTTCTTCTGCTTCTTCTTTTTTTAATACACATATCCCGGTCATACGACCCTCGATGGTCTTCTTTCGCTTGTATATACAGACATACAGTCAGTGCAAAGCTCGATGTTCCATGGAAGCTGGGCATCGAGGCCACGGCCTAGGACGACACGGCACAAATAAGACCTCGTGAAAGTCTCTATGGAGATATACGACACATACACTTGACGTGCGCGAGCCACTTGAGCGCTAAGGTAAGCAAACGTATTTTGGACTTACGTTTTATGTATTTATTTATTTTTTTTTTTTTTTGCTTCTCTCTGCTTGGCTGTATTTTTCTAACTGTTCAATAATACCAGTTAATTTTTTAATACTTTTGTTAAAAAAAATAATTTATAATTTTAATATAATATAAGCTGGTATAGTCGCGTAAACTCTAAAATGTCCATCATCGTAGCGCTAGGATGATGGACATTTTGACGATGAGAAGTTCAAAAGCAGAATTTCAAAAAACTTGATTGGCACTGCACTTTAGCTGTCATGATATCAAGACTTGTAAATAAATCGATAATAAACTACGAGTATTCGTATTGTATTTATATTGTTTTCCCTTGATATTATGACATATCTATTGTTCGTTCTCTGATACAAGATCTGTAAGATGAAGGAAATCCATTGGTATAAACGTTTATTCTATATTTATAATCTTTATCTCACGCCACGTCCGCATAATATATAAAAATGCAGCGAAAGTAACGGAAAGAATATGCAAAAATATGTGAGAAAAAGGGGAGCAAAGTGTAAAACTCGACAGACGCTTTCATTCACGGGTAGGTGAGAAGGCCCAAATAATACAGAGAGTGGTAGTAGGCACTATGGCAAAGGTGGACAAGTGTCCTCTCACCTGCACTCCAGACGCGCAGTCGTGCCTCTCCTGAGGTACGGCGGAACGCTTAACTCGAGTATCTTCAGAGCTCCGACTGCTGAAACATAAAGAAGAGCAAAAGAACGTTACAAAAAAGAAAAAGAGGACACGTGTACGTGTATGCAAGCTCCCGTCGTGCTAGTAACACATTTTCAATGCACAAGTCTTTATGTTTGCTTCTTTCTCTCAATGTATTTTTTTTTTATTCATTATTCTACTATGTTTAGAATAAATACGAGGAAAAGAAAATATTTCTGTCGGTACCTCTTTGTTTATTTATCATATCTTGTTGCGCAATTTCGATATCGAGTTGTGTGTATCAGAAACGCCGAGAATTCGATATACATACAATGAAGTAATTAAACGAAGATGAGACGAGAGGACAAAGGTGATAACAGAGAAAGTGCAGGTGCAGGAAGAGTATAATACCTGAAGTCTTGAGTGAGCGTCTACAGCTAATGAAATTCCTTGTGATTCATGAATAATTTCGTTAGGTTGTCTGGAGCCACTATGTATATATAAACATGAAATGCGTCGTATATCTATATTTCTCTCCCTATTGCACCCTGTTAAATTCTGTCTGTTTATGCTTATTGATTTATGAGGTGCGGTATGACTGCATAATTATTTCTGTTATTGTATACAGGGAAGATCGTGGAATACAAGATTGATATGTGTTTTTAAAACGATGAAAAATTGCTTGCATTGGTATTCATTGACTCTATCCCTCGATAGTAATCAAAATTGTAGAAGAGAATCTGTCGATATTAAACTATTGGATTTTTCCTTCGATGTTTCTGAACTGAACTGTTGATGAAACTCATAAACATGTTTATTTTAAAAAGGAAAATCCGATAGTTTTCTTTATTTTTCTCTCAACCTGCATCGGAAAAATCGACAGATTCTCTTCTACAACTCTTATTTTAAGGTTTCTCCCAAATAAAATCATTCGTAAACGTTCACGTGACGCCTTATAACTTTGTATCGTAAATAAAGGAAATTAATTAAAAAACTATAAACAATTTATCAAAACACTGAATAAAATCAGCAATTTCACAAGCATTTCACAATTTAATTCAACGCGACAAATC
This sequence comes from Cecidostiba fungosa, assembly GCA_900474305.1. Lineage (NCBI taxonomy): Eukaryota > Metazoa > Arthropoda > Insecta > Hymenoptera > Pteromalidae > Cecidostiba > Cecidostiba fungosa. The sequence continues at coordinate 114,319 of UCOJ01000186.1, read as the reverse complement.
CTCTGCACACTTATTTTCCCATCTCCTCTCTTATTAATACTCAAGCATGAAAATACCTCATAAAAAAAAATGTTAAACCCCTCTCTTTCATTCCCCCTCCCCGGCTCTATATTTAAAGCTCCGCAATAAAGCGGTTGCAGTATAGGTCGTTGAGCTTAGTGCGCTATACTCCTTCTCTCTCTCTCTCTCTGGCCCACGGCTATTCTCTTTCTTCGTAACACACACGAGCGCAAGCACGAGCGTATAACTAAATCAGCAGGCGCAGGAGTAAGTTTGCGCTCCGACTCAGCGAAGCGGCGCGAAGGAGCGAGCTTGGCTCGATCACTGCAGCCGCCTGTATATAGCTCTATATCCCCCCCCCTCCTCCTCTTTTGACTCGAGAATTAATTGCGCGGCAGTTAGACTTTGAGTAGCCCGCTTCTCTCGAGCTTTCCGAAAATCTACTATCTTTCTGTATACGCAGCAGCGGTTGACTGCGAAAACTTGAGTGTGTTGCGGAGCTTTCGCGTACTTCCCCCCCTTTTGATCAAGTGAGCGGGACGAAGAGATGGAAGTTGAGAAATCTAGCGTTAAAGGACTTTCTAAGCGATGCGACTCGTTGCTTTCTTTTCCATGCTGAAGTTTTTAATGTCGACGGCGCAAGCAGCTTGTTTTGTTTTGTTTTGAGGGGGGGGGGAAGAAATTATGATTACGAGGTTCGCGGGGAAAAACGCTTTCGAAAATGCTGCCGGCTTGCTATCGCTGCCTTGCTTGATGGGAAAGTTAAGAGAGAAGGAGAGAGAGAGAGAGAAGCAATTAAAGTTTGTGAAATATTGTGAAAACATTGGAGCTCGAGCTGCCCGCTATATATAGGCTTGTATACGGATCTTGCGCACTTATCGTAAGTGAGACAGAGAGGAAGGAATGGTGCAAAATGAACCTTCCGAAGTAAATTTTTGTTCCTCCTTTACAAGGAAAAAAATTTCATTTACGTTGCACAAACAAAGTTTGATTAGTTTTCTCACATTTCGGATGGATTTCAAGTAGTAGAAGGTGGGTTTGGTCAGCCACGCGGAGTAAAGACAAATTCGATATATTATTTCGATTCTAAAAGCAAAGCGACCGATCTAATATTATTTTGATTCACTGTGACGCGCGCCCGGCATTCTACTTGCAAATTACTCTCCTCGATGGTTTATACAGCGGCGCTTGTTTATCTCGCGGAGAACGTCAAAGTGCACTTGATAAAGTTTCGCCCGACGTGTATCGCAAATGTGCAAATGCATCTATCTATATACATACCGCACACACAGAGAGAGAAAACAAATAGAGGTGTGTGTGTGCGACGAAAAAAATGGGGCAGACCTCGCGCCGCATCGTAAAGTAGCGGGAGAGAGAGTTGCTGCTGCAGCAACGAAGAAGAGACGAGCTCACGTTTTAATTTCAACTTATCTGAGTCGAGCTTGTATAAATTCAACGGGCAGGGCAGTGTATGTGTAAAACTTGCTCTCGAGCGCTGAGGGAATAAAGGACAGTATAAAATATCTGAAATTTATACGCGACATCGTATCTGCATGACTGGCCCTCAGTATATATGCAACAAAGCTTTTGACAGACATTGCTTGAAATAGCAATTATTTCATCCACACAGATGTATCGATCAGATGCGGCTATTCTAGTCGTCAGCTTTATACACAGCATATCGACGGTTTTCGGCTAGTTTGAATTATACAACGTGGAATAAGGGATGAAATTAAGCTAGAGTACGTATAAGAAAAAGTCCTGAAAAAAGAGTAAAAGAAATGCAAATTCCACAGTCATTTGGCGCACGTGAGTCAATATAGCGCAAGCCAGTCGTCTCTCAGCGCGTAAGTCACGTTCGCCGATGAGCAGTTCGCCGAACTGGCGAGAACCAACACAACCCCTGCTGGTCCCCCAATAAAGTCCTCCCTGGCCCTCGCGGATAGAGTAATTGAATTGTTCGGGTCGAAGTAGCGTCCGATTATCCGGACAAGACATCCCCCCACCCCCCTTGCTTTCCAACTTCACTGCGCGCGTTCAAACAAAGAGGGGGACTATATATAGCTACGATGGTGGTAGTAGGGGGGGTAGAAATCGCGTATAACCTTATCGTACTTTCAAAGACCTTCTAGCACGCGTGTACCCGACAGGTGGCTCAACGTGTGTGTATATATATATATACGTCCAGTCACGCTAGGCTGCAGTAGGTATATGTATATATGTACTCTTGGAATATTTGTTTCCCCCGCTGTCTTCGTGCGCCGGGGGTGAGAGAGAAAGCTCGCGCGGATCCCTAAAACGTTAATGTATATTGAGATTCCTTTTTACGATTACAACGCGGCCGCGCGATTGAGATTTCCATTTTTTTCTCGTTAATCAGCGTTGAAAGGAACAGCGGAGAGGGACGTATAAGAGAGATAGATAAAGTCGCTCGGTTATTTAGTCAACCGCGTGGTGTCGTTCGCCCCGGATTTTTTTTTTTTTTTTTTGGGAGGGTGAAAGGGAAGTGACGCTCTCTGTGTATATTTGTAGGCACGCTAATGTAGGCTTATTCGGTCGAATCGCGAAATGATGACAGCGATGAGGAAGTTCATTAATTCGTGGTCGCCTCGATGAATTAAATGCGTATCAGGGCTGTAAGCGCCTACGCCGGGGAGTTTTATGTATTATTATATTTCAGCTTCTTTTCACGAATTCAATTTTATTGCCGTAATTATATCTGTCCTCGACGATCTAACCTTATTGTGTGTATTGTTATGTATATAACGTCGAGGGGGACATTTTTCATAATTAGTAAATCATCGCTTCCAACGATGCTGAATAATTTAAAAAAAAAATTCGAGAAGCTACACGATACATGTTTGTATACATTGACGTTGAACACGCGAAAATTCGAATGTCTGTGTGTAAAAAAAGCGTCCCTAGAGGAGGGAAGTCGAAAAATTTTGTCGACAATATTTTACAGGGTATTAGTATCGCTCATCTTTCAAAACGCGTACCCAGTCGACATAAATCCCACAGCCGCAGCAGCAGCAGCAGCAGCACGACCCAAAACTTTCACAAAAGTCAAAGCTCATAAATGTAAATCCCAACGTTGACTGATAATAAACCACAGGTGACAAAGAATTATGCGTTTGGAAAAAGCTCGGGACAGCTGCGCCCTTCTCTCTCTCTCTCTCTTGGTTGGCGCGCGCGCGCGTCATCATTCGATAATTCAAATAAGCTCTATAAATCCTAAAGAGCTTCGCGGCATGCACACAGCCAGTCTCTTCCGAATGTCAGTATATCCCACCCCGCTCAAGAATAAAGTCTCTCTATCTTCGGAGGGGCGAACGACGCGAGACGTCAACTTTTCCCGGAGACTAAATAATTCTCGTGCCGCTGGCAAAATCGATTAGCATAAGAGATTTTTCATTTTCTCCATGGCTGTCTTGGCTCTGACTCTCTCTAATATACTTGTGTATATGGACTGCAACGCGTGTCGAGGAGCAATATATTTTCACGCCGCACCTCGAGACTACACTTGTGGTAATGGGAAAAGCATAAAATAATAAGAGACGTATTGTTCGTGGAAGACGAGATCGTGCCTGACGATAAAGCAAAATCGGAGAAGGGATATTACATTATATATGCCGCGAGAATTCACCGGATGATACGAGAGTCTATAATATAAGGGACTTTCGAACTCGGCTCTTAATGATCCCCGAAGAGATTTAATCTATTCTCGTATAAATTCCCACGAAGCTTTATCTGACTGCCAGCACTGTGTGTGTGTGTGTCCCAACGATGCGTGCCGTGAAAATTTTTATCTCACCGCTGCGGAGAAATCTCGCGATAAAAAGCTCGACGAACTAACGGGAAGAAGAATAAGGTGACTCCTCGTTTATATATAGAGAGAGAGGAAAGAAAGAACCATAGGCGTCCCTCGCCGGTTGTTATGGCGATAAATTCAGAGCCATGTGATAAGCCGGCGGCAGCAGCAGCCGATTTTTGTCTTTATGGCCCTCGTAGGGGCCATGTTGTAGGTCGCCACGCGGTTTCTGCTAGAAGAATGAAAGCAGCCAAGGTGTACGTACGAGAATAAGAGAAACGAAGGGTGGAGAGGAAGAACTTCCGGCTCGTGGCGTGACTGCCGTATACGACCGGGCGTGAGCTTGTACAAGCTTGCAAGCTCACGACGACGACGACGACGACGAGCGGTTCGAACGACCTTGTTCGATCGGTATGACCGAGCTGCTGCCTGCTTGGATATATATGTATATAAAGCGAGGGTGTTTTCTTCGAGGATGTGTGAGTGGGTGTGGGGGGGGGTGGACGTCTGAGGAGGCAGGAAGCGATAAAGAACCGAGCTCTATTGCTGTAATTATGGCTAACGGCTGGATGACAAATGTAGCTTTTTAAGTGTGCGGCTCTCTAGGTGCTAGAGAAGTCATTTATAGGGAGAGTCATTTGAGTTATGAGCATTTCAATTTTCTGAGAAATAACGAGAGAAATATTGGCTTTTAAAATTTTACTCTTAACTGTAATATGCAAACTGAAAATACAGATCAGCATGACAGCAACTGACGTGCGTTTATTAAAAGATAAAAATTCAATATATTTGCTATTGACTACCGCAGAAAAAGCTGGAAAAATAATCGGACAATAAACGTCCCTCGTGAGACGCGTAGAAAAATTGCCTCAGAAATAAGCAGTGATTCTAACAAGAGGATAAAAATTTATCGGCTCCACGGAAACATGCTCTTCCAAATCTGACCCTTAGGAAAATCTAACAACGTCGTCTCACGTGTACACAACACAGACAGTGAGACATATGTTATAACGATACCCTTAAATCACGGTATACCATAATACAAAAAGTCCATCATTTTTCACTATTAAAAATAATACTACACATTACAATCCGCTTGAAATACCATCAGCGCCCAGACGTATTATAGAATAGGAAATTCTATAAGCCTTTATTATAACCGTGAGAGTTAGCCCCGAAGCTTCGCGAACTACACAGCGCGCGCACAGATAATCCGAGAATCGTCTAGCCATGCACGAAGAACGAGCCCTCGTAAGACTCGACGAACCGTATAATCGCGCGCGTCAAACTCGTTTTTCACACATTTTATACGAAAGAGAGAAAGAGATAGAATTTGTTACCTCAAAAACTTGCTCGAAAATGGACAAGTTAGTTTCGCTCTCTCTCTCTCTATCGTTTCTTTTTTCGCTTTGGACACTCTGTTTTGGCGAAACATCGAGCTCGAGCAGTGCGCATGAATATTAATTATTGTCGTGCTGATTTTGTATACGCGTGTGGCGTAGCTTTAAAAAAATGATCAAAAAGAATGCGTTGTTCGCATAGTTGTATATGGAGTATACGGTCACTGTGCAGGTTAACCAGCCTGTGCTATCTTCTATATATTATATGTTGCTACTATTAGCATTTTTTTTCATCATAGTTTGAGTTGAATGAATATTTCAAATAATTATTTTTCATTGTGTTTTGCAATTGAATATTATTGTATTGTTCGGTTTTGTATGCAAAATCTATTGTTTTGGTTAATAACAGTTATATAATCATTCGATTGCTTCTGAAACTATATAGGTTTCCCTCATTTTCTTTATTCGCGAGTCCAATTATAAAAATATGATTTATAACATTTATTTCGTTCGCAATACTTTTTCAATGTATGATATCTTTTTTTTCAGTTAACAACATATATTCAGATGTTTCGGAAACTACAACTTTGCCTCTCCTTATTCTCCACGCTTTCGAGAAAAATTGTAAGTTATTATTCGTTCCGCTCATCTGTATGTTTAATAACAGGCATTTTTCCCGATAATTAACTCGATCCTATATTATACAATTTAATCCGTATACAGAACAAACGTATACTTTTGTAAAGAAAAAGAAAAATGAAATCATTCCATCAGAATTTCCATCAATTTACAAGCATTCCAATATCCAGAACGCAGAAATTTCGATAATCCCCATCGCGACACACACTATAACAGACATATCCCCTGCACTTTTAGAGCATATCAACAGCTTCGCGCACAGCCACCGGTTGCACACCTCCGTTCTCTCGACATCAATGGCAGAGGCCGTAACGCTCTGCGCAGAAACGCCCGTACAACTATTACGATCTCCAACCTTTAGTGTCCCAGTGGCCTGCTATATACAGAGGAAATCCCCTTGAACGACAGATTATGCGAGTTTATAATACCGCGGACGTTTGATTTAGGAAGGAACAAGCCGTTACTGCTGCTCGCTCGAGGAGGAATATAATTTTAACATTCCAGCAATCGTGGAGGAGCTTCGTTTATTACGTTATACTCGTAGGTGGTATGTGTGCTGTATATAGCGTCGAGGACGTCGGAGAGGTAAGAGAATTTCCGGCGGTGGGTATAGGGTTTCGCGTAAATCTGAATAATCGGGTGGGAGACCGGAGAGAAGGTAGAGGAGTACCTATATATAGCGTATGTGTGTTTTATTCGTGATTCTGGCGGTAAATACGCGGCCGAGAGAGAAAGAGAGAGAGAGAGAGACTCCGTAGTGAATAAGTTACATTTGCATGTGAAATGGACGTTTTCAGTATTGCGTTAATAAATTTTCCCCTTTCAGTTTTGCCGGCCCGACTCGACGATGCTCAGATGCTTTTTCGCGATAAGAGCGAGTTAATACGTTAGCACCAGTCGTAAATTAGTCCCGCGTTCCTTATTTATCATCTTTCTTATATTGATTCCATCGTTTCGTATATGATTATGTTTTTATGAGATTTGAGCTAAGAAATTATACATATACTGCCTTGTATATTCGGAACGACAGAGATAATGTGCGGATATAAACGTGATTAGATAAAGTGTAGGGATAAGAGAGGCATAAGTAAATGAAATCGAAGAAAGACTGTATAAAATACATATCTTTGATATATTTAGTATACACCAAGTCGGTTTCTCGGAATAAAATTCAATTTCTTTTTCCTATATTTATTTGATGCGAACGGAAAGAGTGTCGTATTTTGTAACTACTGAAGAGCTTTTTTATTGAAAAACATTTTTATATTTACTCTAGGCGAAGGAATTCGATACGAACCATATATCAAATTTTGATAATAATTGCTAGGTCATTTTATATTTTTAAAAGCCGATTTCCAAGATACGTAAAATAATTTCTTCGAATGTCATAATGCAGAAATAATTGAGGAAGCTTGTTGAGAGCGCATCAGGATAAAATTCGGAACGAGCAGCAGCAGCAGCTGCCTCCTGTACGCTTTTCTTGGAAGGACGAAAATCTCTTTCGTCGCGACGACGTCTGCTGACGCTGCAGTTTTTCCTCGTTCCGGATTTCGACGTTGCTCTAACAAATGCGAGCCGCGTCGCGCAGGAGGGAGAAAGCTGCAGTTGAAAAATAAAAGAAAGCGCGAGAGAGACGCGGCCGTAGAGAGAGAGAAGGAAAAAAGAACGAGTTGGAAACAATTAGTGAGGTTCCGCAGTGTACGAATAGCGCAGCCGCCGCTGCAGCTGAGGACTGAGCTTGCGAAATGAAGAATTAATTATAAAGGGAGTTTTCACTGAATGCCAATGGCTAATGACTCTTTGATAATACGCTTCGAAGTGAACGAAGCTTATACTTTGTACTGACTGTGCTCGAGTGAAGATTAGTTTATAAGATCTTGATTTTCTATGTAAAAAGCTTTGTGTTATTGCTGTGACGAAATCGTACGTTTGAACAGCTTGTATATTATGGGAAATACAGCCTTTTCAATTCATTACTATTAGTATTTGTTGTTCATGCAGTCGGGTCACTAGAATATTCGGTCATAGCCAAGGATATACCTAATTAATCTTTCACATCGACAAATTTTCTTAACAGCTTCACTGTTAAGAGTGACTGACTTATCCGGCGGATTGTATTTCCGTTGACCTGATAATTCTTTGCATAACATAGTATTTACATTGATATTGTATTTATCATAATATTGATTGCTACTTCTTCTACGTACACGTCATCGAATCGATAACATACTACATGTAAATATTCAGTTAATATTTTTTCAACTTGATTCTGCAGTTCTAAAATTCAACTAAAAAATAACAATTAATTGCATACGATCGTCTACATTTCGTTGCAAGGGGGTCTCAAACTTGTTCCGTTATCTTCAAAACTGTTTTATCGACCACGAACTGAAATTTCGATTTATTAATTCGTATTACCGTTATTGATACCAAAATCCATATAAACATTATGACGATGAATAATTGAACTTAAATTCCGTGGTTTATGAATAGATGTGCGGTTATTCACTGAGCGCGGTCGGTAAAACAGTTAATTTCAGAGATACCGAAAAGAGTGACGAAGCAGAGGCAGACTCGGCTCTCTCAACCGCATTCGCCAACGCGAAATCAGATATAATAAAAACACCAGATATTCCGATAAACCGAGACAGCGCGCAGTCTTTTTCCCATTGCCACAACCCGACAAAAGCAATATCATTCTTTATTTTCGTTCAGACAGCCAGTGTGATGGGGGCTGGGCCTCCGAAAAAAAGCCGCGGTTACATTAAAAATCATTCATTTATATCAATCCCGGGAAGTGCCTTCCCTCGCAGAGTATCTATTTTTCTCGGTGTTCCGCCTGTGCGCGCGCGAAACAGGAATAAAAGAAATAACCGACGGCGGCAAAAAAAGTTGCCCGACCTCAGATTATCCGACGGCTTAAAAATGCGTTCGATTCCGCTATTGTGTCTGTTTCTTTATATGCCTCTCGGCGCTGCACCTCTGTATTCTCTCTCTCTCTCTCTCTCTCTCTCGCGCGCGCGCGCTCTCTCCCTCTTTCTTTATCAAGCTAGCCGTTCATGTCCGAACGATCTCGCGTGTCCTGGCGAAATTTACTCGCGCGACTGCCCGATCTCGATAGACTCTATAATTATCCCGTTTTATCTTCATCAGCCGAGAGAAAGAGGGAGAGAAGGAAGACAGAGAGAGAGAGAGAGAGAGAGAGAGAGAGAGAGACCGAGCGATATACGCTGTGTCTCGCCTCGAGAAAACGTTAAATCGTCGACGCGCAAAGTGGTGCTATGTATTCCTATGGGTACGTGCGTGAGAAGATCGAACTAATTCCGTGGATAAACGCTCCAGAGCAATCGGGTGGAAGAGACACTGAGATTTTCTTTGGAAAACGATATTCAGCTATCTGTAGCGGTTAAATACCTAACTGTTTTAAGCTGTACTAAGAAGTTTGGGACAAGTGATTCATAACCTTAGGTATGCACGTAATAAAATGGAAATAAAGTATATAAGCTTTCAGAGAACACATATAAATGAAAATAAATTATAGAGTCGACGTAGAGGGTGAAATACGATATGCTAGAAGACTCGATTGATGTCAGGTATAAACCTAGAACGACGATGGTAGCTCCATCTAATTCAGTGTTAACGGAAAAATCAACTACTAATATTCATTTAGTCATTAATTAATCAAGTTTTATTCCTAATATTATTATCAATGAGTTGATAATAAATTATATACATAACCAAGTCTCCGACATAGACCTTCCCACCAACCTTTAAAGAAGAATCCAAAGTCTAAAACCACGCGAGCCACTATAAGCGACATAGGTATAACTCAGAATTTTCACTCTTCCTACTCATAAATCGGCGAGTATATACGTCCCGAAGCTCTCTCCTAGTCTAACCCTGCAGACCACACTAATATATACACTCGTGCACAAAATCTCCCGCACTCGCGCTTTCCGGATAAAATCACATGACGCATGCTCTGGCGCACGCCACGTAATAACACAACGTATAATGCCCATATTTTCGGCTAATCGTTGATCTTACCGATAAAACCTTACACACGACGACTATAAGCTGCACACACACAGTAAAGCACAGCGTCCAAAGCTCTAGATATATATAATATACATTTAATCGGCCTCTTAACTATATAATATATAATCGGGACATCGAAAACTGCCGCGAGCAAGAAAAGGGAAAGCTCGACAGCAGTAGCAGCAGCAGCAGTGGCGGCAGCAATAATCGAGAGCAAATTGTATAGCTTAGCGGGCCGAAATGTAAACGCGCATTGTGGCCGTTGCATTCGGCCGCGAAGCTGCATTGTTAAATCAACAAGCGCAGCGTGGCCCCGTACCACAGGACGGCAGCACGGGGTTAAATAATGTATACATAAGCCGCGTTAAATATAATACCGAGAGAGAGAGAGAGGGAGAGAGTGTTCTGTGTAATAGCTGCTAATATGATTTGTCCTCGTTTCGAAGACTGTATTATACAGCTGTGGCTAACTCTATATATAGTAGCATTAAAAAGCCAGAGGATATCAGCTGCTTTTTCGCGAGTTAATACGCGGGGTGAATTCGCATGAAAATTGCAGGAGAGAGATGATTTTCAATATGCGAGTGTAGCCGAGATAGGAGGAACGTATATACAGCCGGCGCTGGGTATATAAGCGTAAGTAATGTCGAACATTTTCGAGTACGAGCTTTATTTGCGTGCATAGTGGCCTCGTATGTTAATTTATTTTTAATAACGCCTTTTCACTTTATTTTTTTTTTCATCAAATTCTCGTCGGCTTTGTGTAAACGAATATAATGCGCTCGTGATTTTTCAAATTACGACGCGCGCTACGGTTCGTAATATTCATGGAATTCGAGGAAGCAGACATCTCCCCGTTTCTATAACGAGAGAGAAAGAGAGAGTAAAAGTAAAAAATCCTCGGCGATTTGCAAAAAATTTCTCGACGTGTAAGTATAACGAGGTACTCTGTATGTGGCAAGAAAGTCGTCGAAAGTTTCGCAGCGAGAAAATGACCGAGCGAGAGTGAGAGAGAGAGAGAGAGCTTTAAATATTTATCGCGTGCGTGATCGACTGGACGTCGCCGTTTCCGCATAATATTGTGTTTGCGTTACGCGCTAAATCATCCGAGCGCACTTCCATATATATACACAGTCTGTCGGAGGGAATATATCAAGTCCGATCGAATTTTCATGCGGAAACTTACTTACACGCTCGAGCGGAAAAAATTCGCAGAAGCGCGCTGGCTCTCACCCGATGAGCTCCGCGGCCTCTCCGACTCGTTAAACTTTCATAAGAAATACCTACATATACACACAGCAGTAGTAGTAGGCACTACTACTAGTAGTAGTAGTGGACCTCCGTCGTCCCCAGAGGCTAAAGTGCTCGGACGGCAGTTTCAAAAACTTCTCCTATATACACACGTACACACTACATCACCCATATACTTTTCGCTCTCTCTCCACGTGTGTGTACACGTTGTCTTGTATCTATACTCGACTGCGGGTCTCATTCAATGATGCATCCGGTGAAATAGCCGGACGTAAACAGCGGCTTATATACGTCGCACATTATTCGCATTTATTGTGTATATATATATAAATGTGTGCGGCTCTGTCTCGTCAGGCGTATTATATATACACATCAGCATCAGCGCAACCAACACGAGATATGCACTCGACTGCGGATAACCGCTGGCTGTTTACAAAGTGTAATTGATCAATGCCGCGGGCCAATGCGCCAAAGTTGTTGCTACTCTCGGTGTATAGCACTGTAGTGTAGCTCTTTCAGCGAGATTATATACCTCTTTTCCCTGCAGCACTGCGCGTTTCTGGACTGTATACCGGCGAGTTCGTTTCTGTGAGTGAGAGAGAGAGAAGGCGTAGCTAGTCTCATCTTTTATTTATTTATGCTAAGTTTATCGTCCGCGCGAATTCTCTCTGAGATCTTGAAATTTCATCTGTCATGCGTGAACTCGGAAACATTTTCTACACCAATTGATGTATGAGCAGTTTTTGCGAAAATACCGAGAGCATATACCTATATTCGAAGATTAGAACGAAGATTAGATTATTTTTGCTTTTCTGAAAACTGTATGCTGATGGGAAAAATCGTAAGTACTAAGAGAGACTGAAAAATATTTCGTGGAAACTGTTGATAGTGACAGGAACGTTTGAGCTAAAGAAGATTATGAATATAAATATATTCAAATGTTATGTGTCAAAGCGAAAAACCGCAGCTATAGTTGCTACCCTAGATTCGTTTGCAAGAAGAGTCATTCATAATTGGATCCCTAGAAGTGAAAAGCATTTCCGCGAAACTGCCGCTAACCAAAGCAGAGAGTCGGACATTTCAGTGAAAAGTTCACGGGCGATTGAAGACGCAAAATAAATAAAAATACTAAACTATGAAATTCAAATGAATAATCCGATCGAATGAAGCACACATACACTCCGAGAAAAATGAAATTCCGTAATCGCAAAAGGGTTAATAAATTCTTTTTCTTCAATCTGCATGTATATCTCTCCCTCAGCTTCCCTCGCTCTCAATGTATCTTTATTTGGTTCCCATTTCCTTCTCTCCTTCTCCATATCGCGGATCCGCATACCCCCTTCGTTTTCACTACATTTCCCGCGTTTATCTTCGCGCCTTTTGCTTTATTCCGTATATATCTCACAGCGCGCGCGCGCGCGCTTTTCCTCACATGAATACCAGAGGAAGAAGTGTGTATATGCTTTTCCTTTGCGGCTTTGTGCAGGTTCACGTCGATTTTTGCGATATATAATACACATATACCGCGCCTCTGCACTAGCCTTCGGGGGTTTAGAGATCCGCCTTGAGATGAACCTTTTGCTCACCGCGCTGTTCTTTATTTTTTTTTTTACCTATATATATTTACGTATTTTACCACTCGTCTTACGGAATACGTCGGCTTTTACATCTGCGCCGTTTATATGCTTGGCTTTTTGCGGAGAGTAGAGTAGCTGTGTATCATTGTTTTTCCATATCTTGGCTGCCGAGTTGAAGAATTTATTTTTTCATATACGCTGCAATTCGCGCGAAAATGTTTTATCAAACTTTTGCTGTAAAACCGAAAGTTGGATTCTTTTTTCAACGGGTAATGCTCAACTTGTGGATTTCTATGAAAAGTATATAATGAACCTTTTTTACCGGTGATATACAATAAGCTTGGTGTATTAGCTTTTCAGAAGACAAAAGTCGGCAGCTTTATGAAAAGTCGAGCTTTCAAAGAGGCATATTATAAAAGAGACGAGAGAAATCCCCTTTCACTAACTAGTGACGAACTATTAACTTTTTGTGCAATGAGAAAAGTATATACTTATATATACAGCAGAAATAAAGAAAAGGCAAATAAGAGATGTGAAACTGAACCGCATCATTTTTTTACGTCGAATAAAATAATTATAGTTTATTTTATAATAAGGAAAACTTTCGAGTCTCCCATTAACCGAGTTTTCACGGGTTCGCTTATACGTCATACAAAATTTTCACTCTAAAGGCTCGACAACAAAAAATTCACTTGCTTTCAAATATTGAAGTTTAAAGAAAAATTCTACGAAAACTGTTCTACTTTTAGAAAACTTGTTAACCAACTTTTTTTTCCTTTAACTTTCTAACTAATTATGTTTCAAGATTATTATTGCTTAGCGTTAAAAAGCAGAGAAATAAAAGGATCCATGATTTCAAATGGTTCGGTGAAAAGCATTCAATTAAAATAAACAAACAACTTACCATCTTGCCTGATCAGCAACATCATTAACATCAGCAGCAGCGGTACGAGACTCATACTATGATTTCCCCGCATTCTCTTAATTATAAAAGCAATGCGTTTCCCGTCTTTTTTTCTTTCTTCGTTGTCTCTTAATATCCGGTATCCCTCCACTGAGGAGTTTCACCGGTCGCCTTATTCTTCCGGCTGTTTGCTTCCTTCAGCTACTGCTGCTGCCGTCTGAAAGACATAATGAATACGATGCTCTTTTAATAAACGTATAATGTAAGCTGCAGATATGTTAAAGTTTCATTATTTTGTAGTTGCTGTTGTGCGGATGTCATAGAATTCGAAACGTCTTGTTTCTGTAGTGAAAATTTTCCTTATAATGAGGATAGAAATTTTTGTTTTTAACTTTCACAATTCTACATGGATATACACATACAATTTTTGTTATTTCAGATTGAGGAAACTCGGAAGACGGAAATGGGATATTAAAGAAAAGTGATACGAAAAATTAGAAAACTAATATTTTCAATATAACAAACCAAAATCAATTACTCCTCCACACGCAAGTTCGAGCGAACTTAAAACTTCACTTTCCACTCAAAACTCCATCCATTTCTTAATCGAACAAGCGCAACTATAAGCGCAGCAACGGACTAAACTTTCAAAGAGCATCAGCAGCAGCAGCAGCTCGTCTCTCGTCGCAAGCGCACGGACTCAAAATTTTCTCTAACCTTTCTCTATACAGCAACAACTATATCTAGTGTATATAGTACATAAGCAGTGGCAGGAGAAGAAAACTTTCGTTTCACGCAGCAAAGTGACGCGCGTTCGTATGTACGGCACGTATTACGTGTTATGTCACTGTCAATTAGGTTCAGTCGCGACAGAGAGGCACTAGTATATATAGCGTATAGAGTCTCGCGTACGCTCGACTTGTCGACGTCTTTCCGATAAGCGAGAGCTGACAGGTGTGAAAGTGCGCGCGCGCGTCTTTTTCTTCAAAAGCTCTTATATACCTATATACCAACGACGATGCAGCAGTATACATATAGCTGCGTCGAGTCCTTATTAGTTGGTTGGAGGAATCGAGAGAGAAAGAGCGCGCTCCGGCTATACACAAGCGAGTTTCTGGGTTGAACAAATTTTAGCAAATTGCGCGACGAGCTTTCGAGGGGGGGGGTGGAGGGCGGTCGGGCGCTCATTAAGTTTGCTCGCTTAATAAGTTGTTTTGTTTAGCTTAATTTCATTAACCCAGGCTAGTACGGCTAATGGACGAAGCCGAGGCTCCGGAGCTTTTTATGAAGCTTCGAGAGCAGCAAATAATTGTGCAAAAAATTTGAAGCGAAAGCACGAATATTCTTATACGTATTATACGCGAGATTTATAATCAAGGTGAATTTTTCATCGCTCGTTATGTGTTTCTATCAGCTCCTCGAAATAAAAAAAAAGAACTATATATGCACAGTCGTGAAACAAGTGTAAAAAAAAAAGAAACATCGAGCTATGATACTCGTTCGGATAAGCAAACAGTGAAACCTGACGAAATATCCATAGGAAACGAAAGCTCGCGCGTCGATTCAATTAGAAGTCCATGCGCAAGCGGAGTAAAAAAGGAGCAAGTGAGCTTTTTTTCTCAACGACGGGGCGGCTCACGCTCGATCGGTTACTAAATCATCCGCAAATGGAATTCATCGCGTGCAAGCTCTCTCTCTCTCTCTCTTCCTCCTTCGAACTCGTAATTACGACGAGTCCGCGCGCGGAAAGATAGAAACTCTCTCGCCGGTAATGCATTCGCGTCTCTCTCTCTCCTCGGGCGCTACTCACGCTAAACGAGGGATCGTCGAAACGATTATTCGAAAACGCGGCCGAAAGGGAGGGAAGCAGCGGTGGCGCGCCTCTTAATAAGGTTAACGATTCGTAGTCAAAGGCTATATGCGCGCGTTACTGCATCGACTCTGCTGTATAAATTTTCCTCTCGACCTATGTCTCTGTATGTGTGTGTGTACATACATACACACATACACCGACATAGGTATATATAAACGACGCCGAGCCGCGACACCCATCAAAATTGAATATGCATGGCGCATCGCATGCATATCACCGAGCGCAACTCGTTTCCGCGCTCTCGCACCCGGGATGAAAAAAAAGCGACTCTTGATCTTTGTCCCTACTCTCCATTTCTCTCTCTCTCTCTCTCACTCTCTCGTGTCACTGCGAGAGAGACTCTTGAAGATCGCAGAAGCATGTCTGACGGCAAACGACGCTTAAACACGGCATATATGCAAGGGACGAAGTGCCGACAATTAAAATACACGGATGTGCGTGCATAGCACGCATTGCGCTACTACTACACGCGTACGTCAGGGAAAAAAGTATTTACAAGCGGCTTTACGAATCGTCGCATGTCGGGCGAATTGATGAATATACCTTGTAATTAAGTGGCTTGTGCCGAAGAGTTATGCAAAGCTAAATTGGTAATGAGAGAATCTCGGTTTTTCTCATATATATATAACAAACACCTGGATATCGATAAGAGCAGTAGTGTGTGTGTGAAGTTGGCGTTTTAGGGGAGAAGGATAATGATGGTGAGAGGAGAATTAGATTAAACACTTTGAGTATAGGAGAGAACGTAATTGAGAGCTTTACGGTATGTATATACACTTGTTATACGAGCGGTTGTACTCGTGTCCTTGAAATAAGCTTGCGCTCAAGGTTCGTTAGGAAAGATTGATACAGAGTTGGCTGACTGCTGAATGGAGCTTGGGCTATCATTTTTTTATCGAGGAATATTATTGGACAGGCAAATGATACGATCGAATGAAATGAGACGTAGCATTGCATGATTAACTTCTTTTATTCATTTATACCTACTGTTGTAATATTGAAATTCCTAGTTCTATGTTATATAATTCGTAATTATTAATTTACATTGCTTGCTCTTATTACTATCTCATCGTTTGAACGATTAAAATCACAAGCATCGCTCGAAACTAAATTGCACTACATTGATATTACTAATTGCGTATTTCACAAGCCTCTTAATGTCTTAAACAACATTACTACCCCTTTAGCAAAATTCCTATTAAGTACGCACCCAATTATAAAGGCTTCCCTTCGTCGGTCTCTGACTAATTAACAGAAAATTATTCATGATTGAAACTTGAAATGCCGTTGTAAATCTAACGATCCGAACAACACGAATTTATTCATTATTAGTATATTTTAAACACAAACAGACGCTATTAAGAGGAGACTCACACCGTCAATATAGCTGCCACATAATCTTAAAACCCTGTGATACAAGACTCAACGGTGGAAAATCGTCGGGGTAAGCGAGAGACGCCCCGATAACGACGTTCATAAAAGGCTCGCTCGAACGCAAGCGTATGTCCTTCAATGCTCGTTATACACGCTTGTAAATTAAGACTGGAAATGTTTTGCCTGACGCTGAGTATTTTCGTAAATGAGTGGCGTCACCGACGACTTTTAATTGACTGAAAGAACGAATGCTGAATTAACATTCACGAGTAAAGGATGAAAAAAATAAAGCGCTCATTACACTTGCAAATTACGGGTATCGTTTGAATGTTGGAATCGAAAAATGGAATTTAAAGACGTACGCGCGAATGATTTTTATCGTGAATAATCAAGTTAGGGAAGAAGTCAGGGTACGGTCAGACGCGCTGGAATAATAACTGGTGATATTATTAATTAATTTTTTGAAGGAAAATTGGTTAACCAAAATTTTTGTTATAGGTTGGCAGAATAAACATTGAGCAAGTCTCTGACGTAATCAATCATTACTGCGTTGACGTTACATTAAATTAATATATTTCTTACAATATACTCTATGTATATGCATGACAAATTTTTCAATTAAGCGAACTGAAAAATATTAAATGAACTTTGACTGCGTGTCTCTTTTTCTTCTTTTCGTGCTTTTTCGCTCGTCTCAAAAAAGGAAAAAAAAAAGAAAAATTCCAATTATTAACTTTGTTTGCGACTCTGTCAAAGCCCATGTGACCGCAGCATCAGTCGCCTCGATAAAAGAATCGTCTTTCTCGCGTTGCGTTTTATTAAACAAGTGCTATTGCACACGGTGGTATATGCTTCATGACACGGGAAGCATCGGTGGAAATATAGTGAGAATTTAAAAATGGAATCTAAAAAAAATAATTTATCAATCATGGAATTGTTATTGAACTAAATGAAATTTATTGAACAATAAAAAGGCATCATGTAATTTTACTTGAAAATGTCAAGGATCTAACAACACTCGCGAATAAAAGTATAACAACATTTTTTTATACACGCCAGGTCAAAATAAAACCTTTAAAAAAATGTAATTTAGTTAAAATAAAATGCGTTTTCCAATTCCTCGTTACTCCAATCAAATATGCTTTTAACGAGTAATGTTTAATCCAAAATCCATTAAAAAATATCTATATATCTCTCACGCTTGTTATCAGAAAAAACTTTCCGCGTATACTGCTTGAACCAATAAACAGACAATTTTTTTCCTGAATCCCTAATGTACGAAGCTTTCAGAAATCGACTCTTCAAATGTGGGTTCAGCGACCTCGCAATTTTATTGATGCATTTGTACGCAGCAGTCTGAACGCGCGTTTATTTATTCACCTACAGAGTCAGTCATATTCCAATTTCTTTATTACTCGCATACGCGCGCGCACCGCGCGATTTTTCCATTTTCGCAATTGCACCTCGCATCAGTTCCGGCACCTTTGCGCCTGTTCAGGACACTGCTCTTTTATTAATCTATACAATAAAAAAAGGTAAGTAGCTGCCATGAGATTTTATTCTGAATACTTTTCGGTCTTTTAGCTTGTGGAAATATTCATGTATATGATGTTATTGATAGTGTGCACAATGATAAAATTTATATTATTCTCTTTATTCTGTTGAAAACTTATTCTCTTTATTCTGTTCGGTATTTTTAACGTTTACTATTATTACAGTTTTTTAAATTCCAATGCTAACTATATTAGTACTTATGAAAAGAAATTTTCTCATAACAGTGAAAGTTTTAAATAAAATTAAATTAATTTAAAGAATTAAAAGTTAATATCTCAGTAAATACTTTTGTACTTTTACATTCTCACATTTATTACAGACAGGTTATTATATCCGTCATAGCGTTGAAAACGCATTAAAATACATCAAAGGTTAAATTATTATGATTGGTGAAATGCATAAAATTCCATGTATTTTTAGAGGAGACATATATTCGCGAAGTTAATCGTCATTTTAACGATATTAAACTTTTTAAGCCAGCATTGCGTGTCCTATCCACGTCGAAAATAAAATAATTACGGCGGAAAGTGCACGTTAACTCAGCGGGCGCGTATAGCGCGCACAGGTACTTTACCAGATTTCATTTCATTTAGGCGTGCATTTCAATTATGACTATATTAAAATTTGGGAAAATTTAGTTTAAATAAAGCTCTCGAACATGTAGAAGCTAACATGCAAAGAGATATTTTCGCAATAAATGGCAGGATAAGGTCTAAGGTATAAAGTAAAGCTGCTAATTATAATAAGGAATACCAGCTTTGAAATAATTCGACCATTGAGTTACGACATTAAGACAATTTTCACTAAAACAGCACATAACAGTTTTTTATAACCTTTTAGAAGCTGCGTAATTATATCATGTTATTTTCAAGAATTATTATTTTTAGATGGCCCGAAAGTCAATAAAAAATTCAAACTTTCCGCCACGATATAGCAGACAAAAAAGGCAACTAATTTGCAATGAATAATGAAAACAAAATTACGATAAACTACGACATAGTTGTCCTCCGTTATGCGATTATCTATCATTTTACTAAGTTCATATGTAAATATCTCGCTAAATGGCATTCGAATTACGTGTTTTTGAGACATTATTCAAATGCCATTCAGTGAGATATTTATATATAAACTTCGTAAAATGACAGAGGGCAACTAAGTCGTGCTTTATTCTAATTTGGTTTTTATCATTTGTAACGTTTTATGCCACACTTTAATAGGGTCTCTAAATCGTATCACTCATCTTTGAAATATTGGGTTATTGTTTTAAATTAAAATGAGTTTATTAGAAATTATTCAACTATCTTTAAAGCATTCAATTCCGAAATTAAGAATAAAATTAATCGATTTATCCAAATATAAAGATTACCTATATCCCGTTTAAAATTCGTACTTCTTTCCAATACATACCAATCTACGTCTTCAATGTAAGCATAACCTATATTCCTGTTAAGTTTATAAATCGATCAATATTTGCAGCCATCAACCGCCTCTCTCAATAAACTTTTTCAAACAAACTTTCCGATCTAACTTCACTATCATCATGAATTCCCCACTCAAAAAATCTGCCCGTCTCACACAGCTTCTAAAACCTCTTTCTCAAAAGCTATTTACCTATTTAACGGAGCTCCTCTCTCTGTCTGCTGCTCTCTTTTCATCCTTGATTTATCATTCACTTTTACTCTCCCAACAAAAAAACTCTCAGCTTCTCTCGTCAATCACAAAGCCATCACGTATAAAGCCAAAAAAAAAAATAGATAATAATAACAATAACGAACTCCAGGCACCAAAACTAAAACAACCGAACTGTGAGGCGAACGCGCGTGACCAAGAATATTCCCGCGCGAACTTGGAAAAACCGGCAGCGTGCAGAGAGAACGACTCGTTTTCAATGCGCGCGTATCTCACGAGCGGCGAATGCCGACTGCTACGCGGGAGAGCGCGAAACTCACGAGACAAGCGCGCACACCTGGACGCATGCGCGCGTAGCGCAGGCGTCGGACCGTGTACCCCCATCGGGGCTGATTGTGTATATGTGGGTGTAGACGTGCATGATGATGCGAAAAGTAGTAGAGGGAAAACTGGTTTAAAAAGCGTTTTTAAATTTCCG
This sequence comes from Cecidostiba fungosa, assembly GCA_900474305.1. Taxonomy (NCBI): domain Eukaryota; kingdom Metazoa; phylum Arthropoda; class Insecta; order Hymenoptera; family Pteromalidae; genus Cecidostiba; species Cecidostiba fungosa. Next base: position 93,851 of record UCOJ01000186.1, on the reverse strand, counting down.
AGAATTGCGCTCGTGGAAGAGAGTCCGCGTTTTTTCGCGTAGCCTGGCTGCGATTGCAGATCTCGTTAGCGAATAAATGAGATGCTAAAGATTTCTGACTGATGGAGTTAAAGCGTTTTGACGCAGTCGATGTGCGACTGTCTTTGACGCCAGGACTTGACTTACTTTGTAGTCGGAATTGATGATCGCAAACTGTACTGTATTTTATTATTGGTTTTTTTATTGTATGATATAAAGAATAAAAATAATTTAATTCGTGGTCTCTTGCAAGAATAAGTTCGTCTTTTACGTATGTACATACATCCCTTGAACCCTTCAATATTTGAAAAATCCAAGTGTTCCATGACTTACTTTATATATCGGGTATTTATAAATGCTGCTGATGTAGACTTATTTGAAGTCACAGTCTGGTTTTATTTAAGATATAGAACAAACAGAGCAGAATAATCGTTGTTTATTTTAAGTAGTAACATAATCAATAATAGAGGCTTATAAAAACTTGAATTAAAAATACGATTTAAAGAATATTTTCTCTTGCATTCAGGAAGATGGCCATAATCTGCGTATTTTCTTCTCCCTCGGCTATCTTGGAAGTGAGCTTAAATTGATATAAAGCCGAGGAGCGAAGCGCCGTTTCAGCCGCGCTTAGCTCACGATAACGGTAATGAGGCAATTGCTATAGAATATTATAGCGCCAAAAGTAGCAGTGGTGCGCAAAAGCTGCATATATTTTTTGCACCGATTTCACCCTTTATTTCATAGGATGTATAAGAGGGGGTACGATTAATGCCCTTAGTTATGTATCCGGAAAAAAATAATTTGTATGATCAATTTTATTTGTTGCTCTTAAAGAAGTTTCTACCTATAATAACGTGCTCTTGTTTATCACGTTAATTGAATAATTAAATCTTGCACACATATAGAATTACACTATAGCATTTTCAGTTTTCATCAGGTGTCAAATTAGTATACATCTGTCCAGTATAAAAATATTTCTATTAAAAATGTCTACTTTTCCACTCCACACTATTTATAGGTCTGTAATATAGATACTTATTCATGGACACATAGCCAGCAGTGTCACTCGAAAATTCGTGGCTGCACTGCCCTCAGCGGGATAGCCATGCACTTTTTATCGCATGCAACTTGCATGTGGACGCTCGCAGCCTTCGCGTCGGCTGCGCAGCACGAATACTTGTGAGCCTGCATATTTGTGCATCAGGTGCAGTGCTTGCTATCCATATTATTTCACAAGCTTTATGTGTACAGCGACGAGCCTGTGAGGTCAGTTCTAAAAAAGGTGAAAGAGCTGATGAAAAATATGCTTGTGCGTGATTTTATGGAACGGTGAAAAATTGGAATTTTTAGGTATGTATACATATACAAGTCTAAAGGTGCTAAATGAAGTTTTGTGGAATTTATTTGTTGGACGAATCTATTCAGAGATTTTATTTTGTAAACAGAGGATCAAATGATGATGGCAAAATCAACTGTACAATCAGCAAACTTGATTAACAAGACTTTGAATATTTTCCCGGTAGTTTGCCAGTTACTATTAGGAAAAATCAACAGAATGTGAGCGGCGAAAAAAACAACTTAATTGTATTGACTCTTTTGATTTGTATTTCGTGTTAGATCAATATGAAGCTATATCCGTCATTCTAGGTATACATGACTGATCTTTTGTTTGTAATATAAAACAAAATCCTGAATATTATATGACTTTGTTATGACGATTTTTCAACTTGTCACGAAATTCGTATAATACTTCAAAACCATCTGCTTTAGTCACATCAGCTCACAACTCAAGCGAATAGACAAAAATTCAAGTCCTATAAAACCTTGATGCGAATCCGCTGTGCAAAAATTTCAAGTCATTTCTAGCTTGTCTCGAAGAACACACTTGTCTGGATGTAAATGCAAGAGTAAAAGAACCTTGGCCTGGTACAAAAACCGACTGGCTGTGGAATCTCTTCTCTGATAAATCTTTCATAACTAGTCGGAAAAAAGACGTGGAAAGGCGCGAAAGCGGCTGCTGTCTCGGGACTATGCGTCTTTGACAACACTCTACGGACCAAACATCTACACGTCTTCCTTTTCCATGCACTTTGCCTTTTAGCCCTCTTTTCTTCGCCGAAAATACGTCCAACAAGCTGGTATAGGAGAGGATTCTTTTATATCTAAAGAAAAAGTATTGACAAAAAAAAAACTGACACCCGTCGAGTTTAAATTTGCTCTAGATTTTAAATTGACTAGACGGACAAAAAGCGTTTGAACATATTGGATGTTAAATATTTGATTAGGAGTATCATTAAAATTTCATCCTCAGACACTTTTTTATCAGATCGATGCATTCAGTAAGAAATTAAACAAAAATAACTGGTCTATACCCATGTGACCGATAAACTGAAATCAATTATAGATGTATTCATTTTAAAATCTATACCATTATATTATTTTTAAGAAAGTCAATATTGCATACGGTCGAAATTTTAATTGTAAGCTCGTAAACTGGGGTAGAAGCATGACAAACAAGCAAGAATAAATCATTAGGTGTACGTACGTCTAAAAACCATAATCACCATCGCATACACGTAACAGGAGAACTAAAAACTTGCCGTTTCCCAACAGAGAATAACTCAGAAACTTGTCCCTCGACTTTTTTAACCACGAGGGCTTAAATCCCGGAAGGTCTTTCATAATCAAGTATATGAACTTGAATGTTAGACGCTCAGGGCTATCTTGCAAGTGACGCTTTTTCGCTTATAAGGCATATATATACCTACAGCAACGGCATATCCATTCAGCGAGTATAGAGCTCGAACAAAAGCACTTTAACATCTCTCTCGAACAATAGCCTTTGCCTGGAGGCAAGATCATCATTGGAGAAACTGCGGTCAAGCGTCCAGGCAAACTCCCTCTCTCTCTCTCTGCTTCGTAAGACACAAACCAAGCGACAACGGCTTGCAACAGCGTCGTCAGATTTAACTGCCAGTTTGACCTTACAGTTTCAGATTACCCTTAGTCTCTCTCTCTCTCTCTGTCTTTAGGTCGTTTTCTTTTTCGTGATGACGGTTAATTGCCGCACGTGTCGCTCTCGGGCGACCGGCTTCAAAATTAGCGCGTAAACTTTACGACTGGCCCGGGTCGACTAAAGGAGGAAGACAAAAAGAACGAGAGGAGCTTTTATAAGCGTCTTCGCGCGAGAACCGGATCTTTATTCGTCCCCTCGGAAGTTTAGAGCTGCAGCTATATGCGAGGAACGCTAACATAATGGCTTTTACGGCTCTAATGAAACGCGACTGCGGTCTGTCGACTTGCTTCTCTTTACGGAAAAGTACTTAGGAACCGGCTGTGTGTATTTTCTCTCGCGTGGTTTATAATCACAGCTTCGTTTTTAACCTGCATTTCTGGGTATACGTTTAAATCGATATCAGTATATATAGCGACACAAGATAGACAGACAGGTACACACGTTTCCGGAAACTATTTCCTTTGTTAACTTCCGCTTCATTCGAAGCAATTCAGCAAAATTCCACGAGCAGTGGGTGTGTGTGTGTGTCTCGCGACTGTCCGTTGACTCGGCCCGTCCATTCGAGCACGATCAATCAGTGAATTTACTCAGCTCTCTTGCAAGTAGCGACACTGGCGGTTTGAATTTTCCGGGCAAACAGCTCTCTCGCCCTTATATGCGGAATTTCGTTTCCCTACTCTCTCTCTCTCTCTTGCTCTTTCGAATCCGAGAGAAGCGTCTGGACAGCAGTAGCAGCAGTGGTAGCAGAAGCGCGACTCTTTAATCAATTATGTAAAACATTTGCGGACTGCAGCGCTACTGGCCGCTCTTTCGCGTATTCTAGAGAGAGAGAGAGAGAGCAAGGACTACTGCCGCATCGTCCCTCCCGCATCCGCTTTTCGCCCTGGTTACCTTTGTGCCGGAGCCTCGCGACGTCAACGCGCGAAACTCTTCCGCCCAGTCGTGCTTTTCCTATCCTCTCTCTGTCTCTTCCTCTCGGCCACGGCGATGTAGCTGTTTATTAAAACTTTCAAATTAACTCTGCAGTTAGTCGTCGCGCGCGCGCGAGGTATGAAGAGGGAGTCCGGCGCGCGGCTAATCTTTGCCCAGACCCCGCAGTGTGTTGGATTTATTGCGCGAGCGCGCTCGAGCCTTCTTTCACCTCGCTCTAATCCAGAGAATACGCTATACAGAGGGAGGAGCTATGCTATATATATATACGAAGCGAGAGGAGTTCTGCAGGCGTATAACAGAGTTTGCCTCTTCCTGTACTGTGGGCTCTCCCTCCCTCTCGTTCGGTCCCCCCTTTCCTTCCTTCTAACAAGTTATGTTTCGCGCGTGAATTATCTATATCTATCTCTCTGTCCTTCTTGAGCTGTACCGCGTGTATACGCAGTAGTAGTCGGTCTTTCTCTCGTGTCTCGAAACTTCACGTTACGAGATTATCAAGGAAGCTTTAGTACTTTAGGAACCTTCGCCTCTTCCGGACCCACTTCAGCTTCTGTTTCTGTCGGCAGCAACTGCCGTCTTTGCTTTTCGATGCTGATAAGCCGTGTGCAGCACATGTACATATATACCTATGCGTTCTGGACCACTGCGGCTTTAGATATATATGCAACGGCGAGCGAGCATTTCGAATCATGTGGCCTTCTGTGAAAGAGCTATATGCCGCGTACATATATAGGTACAGCTTTATATAGCGGACAGCTTCCCTCGCTATAACCCATCGTAAAATATGCAAGGACGTAATACGTCTAGTGCAGGAGATTAGTCGATATTGCGTATATGGCTTCTACTGATGCTGTATACTGTATGCGCCTGTAATGCAAAGTGAATTCGACGATGTATGTGTATAGTTGACTGATTCCTTATTTACTGAATGAAGCGCTACTGGCTGTACTTATATTGGGATTAATGGATGCATTACTTCAATAGTAAGCATATCCTTGTAAAGAATTTTTTTTTGATACAAGAATTGTTAGACAAGTGTACAATGTTGAAATTCGGCTAATTTATTATTCGCACCTGAATATTTATACGACATCGAAAGCTCGTCATGTAAATGTATATTCTATCCGATGACATTACAATATACCCTAGATCTGTCGTCTGAAATGTTAATAAATAATTGCGTCTCCAGACGATGTGATACACAGTCGTATATGTTACAATAAAACATCATAAACACCGTGTTTAACTCCGATAAACGTTAACAATTTAGTCTAACACAGTTTTTCTATCAGCCCTCGCTTCTGGCCCTCCAGTTTTACTGAGTGAGTTAGCCGCCGTGAGATTTATGAAAAAATGAAAAAACCGCTGAGGCAACTACTTACAGACCGCAACCTTGTTGCCACAAAGATGCGAGTGAAAAAAAACGCGCTTAAAAAAGTTTGCTGAAGCTTGCAAGTAACCAGAGGAGCTTTTCGTGTGTATGGAAAACTATAGCAGGGACTGGAGTGACTGACACAGATTAATCGCGTTCGCTGTATACAAGTTTGGAATCTTCGAATTTCGTGATAATCGATACTTATTAGTGAGTTTACTGCAAGATAAGCGATTTTACAAGTTGTAGTGGGTGTACCGTGTTTTGCTGATTACGGTAAATTTGCTGTTGTTCGGAGAGAACAGAATTAAGACAAAATGCAGGCATGTGTATAAATAGTATACGTTATAAGGGCGAAAATGGACTTTTCCATACAAGTATGATGTCTAAACACCTCTCAGAACGGAATAGTCTTTCAACTCGTTCACTTTTTTAAAATTTTTTTAACGATGAAGCAAAAATAAAGAAAGGGGGCGAAAATACTCATTCTGCAATCAGCCGAAATATTAAATTTTGTAGACGTATTTTAAAAGGTAAATTCTCACTCCACTTTATTTCTGACGCTCGAAAAACTCTGATTTGCTCTACTCAAATAATGTTTAACGATAAATCTCGAATAGCAAAGAACCTGAGCAATAATAGTTTATCTAAAGCATCTATTCCATTTGGAGCAAACGCGATATTTAATTAAAGCAAACTACCTTCTAGTTAACAACGACTCCAGAATTACAGCAAGCGAAATCAAGCGCTTACAGTCGAAACCCCCGGCGCGAATTTATCTAAACCGATGCAACTTTAATTAAGAGTCATAAAACTAAAACAGTCTCATCCGCAAGCGCGTACGCCGCTTCGTTCTCGGTAAATTGTTTCTTTTGCCGCCGCAAATAACACAGCCGAGATACCACTGAATAAACCAGGAGCCCGAAAAAGAATTCGCCTCTCTCTTTTTCGGCACAACTGCAGCAGAGAAAAGCCTCGGCTTGCGTATGATTTTTTCAACGCCCGTGGCTCTCTCTCTCTATTTCCCTCCACAACACACACCTTCTCCCGTCACGCTCTCACTCGGCGCTGTTTGCACGTACGCGCGGCTGTACAAAGAAGAAAAGAGACTTTAGAACAAAACAAAAAAAAAGAAAGCTCCAAGCGAATCGAATCTCCAATTTGCATTCGCAGCGAGTCTTCCTCTTTGTCTAGTCTCTCGCGAAATAAGGAGGGAGGGAGAGGAAAGAAAAAGAGCTAGAGCTTGAACGCGGGCCACTGGGAGAACAGGTACGAGCGGTGGAAACCAAAGGAGAAGTTCACAGTCTAGAGAAAGAGAGAGAGAGAGAAAGGAGGACGTACAAGATTAAGGAGGTGAGGTGCGAAATTTCGGAATTTACAAATTTCATTTGGGCTGTTGCGGCGCTTCTTCGGCTATTATGGAAACTTTGAAATTGGAGCAGGGCTTAAATTTTTGCTTGATTTGTTAAATTGATTTGATGGAATGCGAGAAAGAAGTTTAGGTTGTATACATTCGTGCAAAAGCTTATTAAACTGTATAATTTAGTAAAGAACACTTTCAACGTTTGTTAATTATACATCGGCCATCCGCATAGCTATTTCGATTTAAATGTGGTATAAATGTGTGATATGAAAGAACCGATGCTGATATTAAATCGTATAAATAACTTTGCAACTCATATTGCTTTCAAACATGCAAACGCGATATTACGAAATAAATACGTAATGATAAACTAGCTCAGTTTATTAGATCCATTTTTAAAAACTGATTCATCCGAAATTCAAGCGAATCCATCAGAGCTTTGAGAACAAGAAAATCCTCCTAATTAACGCTCCCGTAAAATAGTCCTGCAAAATCAACTTTTCGTTCTCCAGCAGCCCACGAAATTTTTTCACAGTAAAATCCCGGTAGAAAAATTTCAATTCCACAAGCACTCCGGACATGACTAAAATGTAAAAGTGTAAAACAAGAAAACTGCTCGATTCAAAAAATCGCTAAAGCAGCTGCCGCAAATGGAAAAGAAAGAAAACAGATTCAAAAAGAGATTGAAAGACTATACGATATATAGCAACAGTAGCAGCAGTACACTGTGTTGGACGGAATGCCAGGAAGGTTCCCGCGAGCTCGCACACCGAGTGCAGCGAATGAAAGAACGTGCCTTGGAAGAATGAAAGAAACAAAAAAAAAAAGCTTCACCTTCGGCCTGAGACGTTAAAGGAGACGAGCGATCGACTGCAAGCGACGTGGCCGAGGTGGAAGTGGTACTTGCTTCTTCAAAGCAGGACGAGAGGGGCTTACTTCTTTGCTCTCCGGTCGTCTTGAGATTTAAGTGATGCCATTTTCACCCGATGCGTAGGTATATAACCAGACCAAGAGAACTAAGGAGAAAGAAAGGGAAAACGGAGAAAAGTGAGACAGACAAAGTCACGGCCCGACTCTAGGAGGTCATTCTCATTGAGTAATCAATTTTCGTTGAAGTATGCCGACGAGCGACTTTTTGCTGTGGTTGCAGATATTAGTTTCAAGACGGCTATATAAAGTTTTGTACGGAATTTTTCGACGACCTCGATTAACTGTAAGCCAGATCTTTTTATACTCGAAAATTGATTTTCGTTGTTCAGAAACTGTTGGAACTTAACAATAAAAAGGGGTCAAAGAAAAGAAGGCGAAATCAGTAGTACGAGTCAGCGCATGTACCGGCAATGTTAAAAGCGCAAGAATAATTTTACATCGATCTGCCAACTTTTCAAACAATATTTTATCTAATATGAATTCACTTATATTTTGCTACAGCATCTCGTTAATCTTATAATCACAAAAGACAGCAGGTGGCATGAAAGTAAGCTTCGACTCGCCTATAGATAGACAAAGTACTGACCAAGTTCCGAGACTACTTTCGCTTGCTTCGACTGTCGGAAATCGGCAGTGAATTAGTAGAGCTGAGCTGGCTTGAAGGAGAAACTTGCCGGTAAATTAGAGAAAAGTGTTGTGACCGGGGAGAGCTGAGCTCATTCGTTAATCTCTCTCCTAATCCTCTTGGGATATATATTCCTACACGGAGTAGAGTGTGAAATAGGGAAGTGTACTACATATAGGTATATATATAGCGAATGATAGTGAGGGTTGAATTTATTTCGGTTACTGGCTCCGTTGGCTTACTATACTCTTACCTCATACGCCGAACTGTACGAGGTAACTTCGAGCCCGCTTGACTCTGGGACTGATCGAAGTTTCCCACCGGAGTCGCTCATGTAAATCAGCTGCTGAAGGTCGATTTATCGCTGAATTGCGCTGAGTGTCTCTTACACGAGAATTTAGGTGATCGAAGACGAAATGTTTTTATTGAGGCAACTAAGGAAAAAAAAGTATCTCGCTTGATTTTGAAAAAAGTCATTCTAATTCGTTATGAGCTATCACGACACTTGACTTGCATCGACGATTCTTCAGCTCTGCACGTCAATTTTAATTTCACGCTAGCCGAAAATACATCGACGTTTCTCCAATGGAAAAACGATAATATATGTATAAAACCCTCTTACTCGCAGCTCGTAGCTATATATAAGTATATAGCACGAAAATCGTGAGAGTAAAGGAGGCGCGACATCCGCGGATTTTCCCGTCCCACCACAAAATTCCCCGGCGAAGAAAGCTGCAGAAAAGGAGGCGATTAAGCGGATCGCTTTCGTTGCCGGTTCTTCTGGCTTATAGCTTCTTATGGACGGCTGAGATAAAAAAGCAAATTAAGAGCGAAAGAGAGAAAGAGCGAGAAGTAAAGGAAGAATATCCATTTGGAGATGGCTAGGCGCTTCATCTCGAAAATGGGGACGGAGAAGGCTCGTTACTTTGAATTATACCAATGATATTTCCACGTCCGGCAACGAACTGCCGCCAACGCCACCGTCGATGCATAATTCACGCTCTGGCTCTGTAAGTGGAGAGAGAGAGAGAGAGAGAGAGAGAGCTGCCGTATCGGACAGATCGCAGATTAATAGGGTCGATCGAGAGGAGCGAACGCCGGCTCGCGCGCTAATCGAACCCACTAATGCGCACGAGATTTGAAAGAGAGAAAAGAGATGCGGAGCTTTGAAAGATCACGCCTGAGCTCTTAACTCTGGATACGGTGAGATTTAGCTCGTTCGGGATTAAGAAAAAATCAAGAGAGAGATGTATATTCTTGTGTGTCTTGATGTGATTCTTTTGCTCATCATATAGAAGAATCAATAAACATCGCTTAATAGAAACGTCGAGCATACGTATATAAGATAAATGCTTGACATTTTGAATTTATCACACAGCTCCCGTTCACACGGCACAAATAGGCAGCAATATATATAACGCGCTCTGAAACGCGAAGGTACAGAAAATGCGTTTTAAACTGCCCCGTAAAGCCAGCCACTTGGAGATAGAGCGCGGCACGCGCGAGCGAGAAATCGGTATTATTATCGAACTCCCACTCTCCGACTAAAAATGATTTCCGGCAGTAGCAACAGGCCCTCTCTCCTTCTCTCACACACACACACACGTTGAAAGAAGCGTGAAACGACGTGTCGAGGGATGAAAATCGAGAAAACGGCGTTCTCTCTCTTTCTCGATTTGCTTCTCCTCTTCCTACGGAGCAACGCGCAGGAATGTCACTGCTCCGATGCGAAATTTCGATCGGCAATGAATCTCTCGCGATGGAAAAATCGGTCGCGCATTTGCCCCGCGTTATTGCCGTGTGCGATCGAGCTCGACTTGACTCTCTCTCTCTCACTGAGTCACCGAGTTTTTATTTCGCTGCGACGAATTTATATTGGCTGTGCTGCTGCTGCTGCTGTTGCCGAGTAGTATTAGGAGGAACGCTATCGCGATAGTAGATAGATTTTGAAGGGCGAAGGCGTGATGAAAAAAAAATCTATAAATCTCAAAGAGAGCAAAGGATTCGAGGAATTCTCGAGATGTTTCATATAACACTACGACGGAGTTATTTACTTTGCCGAGAGAACTGAGAAAAGGTGTCGTCTCATAGAGAGTACATTTTTGGAGGGATGAGAAATGAGTCGTAATAAATTTGGGGGTTACAGTTGCGAAAAATAAAAATTGTGTTTATTATTAACTTTTTTTATAATATACTGTTGATAACAATACTAGGGATGATTATATTTTATTCATTTAAGAGGAAAAGCTCATTACTGTTTACATTGAGAATAGGCATAACATGATTAACTTAATTGAGTTACACTAGTTTAGATACCGAATTTTACATGTCTACTGTCAATCAAAAGCTTTAAGCCTCTTATCAGTTACAAGCACGAATTAGTTATTGACGTTTATACGGCCTTTTTAGGCGTCGCCCGCGTTTTAGAAATACATTCACAAACGCAAACAAAGATTTGAATATATAGTACGGCTTCCTGAAGACTTTTTAATATAAGACGTGAAACCGTATACTACTTCTCGCTGTTTCGCTCTACGACTTATCATTCAAAGGTCTCGAAATAAAAGCGTGTATACAGAAGCGCATGCGCGAATAGTCAAATTTTTTTATCCGTCCAATATAAGCTAAATCTCGTATTCGGTCTAAGGTATTATTCGATTTGTGCTTTCTAAGCACAGTAAAAATACTCCGAAAGTTATCAGTACCTGTCAGACTGTCGTTCATACTAGCGCCTTCGTACGACTCATTCAGTTTGTTCTTATCGGTGACAATGTAATGTTAGGAAGAAGCTCTCGTAGATCCAAGTAAGCAATTCGAATTATATTCATACGTCTTCATTCGCTAAAGTCATAGTCTAATTCATACACTTTTCTCGAACGTTGCTGAAAGAGGATAAAATAGGTTGAAGCAGCTCTTTGATCTAATTTATAACTTAACAACTAAAAGGCGAGAGCTTAATAAGCTAGTTTAAAATGTATTGTTTTGCTCTGGTTCGTATAATTAATAAGAGCTTAATAATGTACTTTGGCATTTTTTTGTCCTACTTCGTATAATTAAAGCCAATTTATGCTGTCGATTATTTTGTTATATACTTATTATACATTGATTGTAACTCACCAGTGCACAACTTTGTTTATATACATTCATATTTATCGCAGCAAATTATTAATATAATACAATATTTACTAATTTTAATTGAATTAAGTTTAACTCTTATCCGTGTTTAGTGTTTACTGCAGTACACGGTAATTTTCGTGGAAAGATCAGCTATGCAAACTATGTTGTTAGCTGATTCCGCTTTATAATTTCAATTATTTATTTCTCGGAAAGTGAGTAATTAGCGTAGTATAGGTTTCTATAGAAACTAGTAAAAACTTCAGTGACCAAAATTTTAATACACCATTAAAAACTTAAAATATAGCCAATCAGTTTGTTTGCAGTCGCAGTTTTTAATCTGCGAATCAGCGGCTATACACTTTCGTACTCTATATACCTATATTCATATTATTATCTTCAATAGAATTTTGGACAGCATTAGCCTTCCAAAAAAAAAACTAATAAGTATACAATGCACTTGTTTCCTGCACATATTTCTTATATGCATACGCATTATGTAGTCATCCTGTATCCGGCAAAGCTTTTTTATCCATATTACACCCACATACATACATATATATGCACACAGTGTCTGGGTCGAGTATTCCAGCTTAATGTATGCGTAAATAATTTAAAGGAATTCTATATATTAAAGTAGAGCCCGTCGTCGGCCGAATCAAGCAGCGGAACAAGACGAGGTCAGCGTCGTGCAGAAGGGATTATTTTTACGCCTGTCGATATTCACCCGCAAATTGGCTCCTATATTTTATACACTCGGCTATGTCTCGACCCACACGCCAAGACGACAGGGTATATCGTATATAGGTACGACCGTTTTTCGCTGCTCTGCTATTACGAAACTTTTTCGCTCCTCTCTCCATAAGTCATCGACTTTTTCCGAAATTGCAACTTTCCTTGTTTTGCATCCGGGGAAAAGGTGGAGGAGGAGGAGGAGAGACCTGGCCACGAGATCGGCTTCATAAAAAATATGTATAAACCTTCGCGGCGAACCGACAGCCGCTGGAAAGTTTGCAAAGGGGGGGTATAAGAGAGGCGGCGTGTGCAGCTGCGTTTATCCGCTAAAGAATTATGGCGAATTTGGTGGAACAAGTTTTTGAGTACGCGAACGCCCTCTCGACCGCAGAATATACCGGCTGCCTGTCTACGGGATAACCTTAACGATTCATTATGGCCTGGCTTTCCGAGATTTTTTTTTTCTCTTATACTGTCTTCGACGAGAGCCTTTCCTATACGTCACTTAATAATAATAAAATTATATTGCATGCTTAGAAAAATTCGATTAAAAGCTCACTCGATCTTCTGATTCCTCACTACACATCCTCTTCTTTTTTATCTTCCATTTCTGCGCGATTTATTTTTTTCTCTCTCTCACACGCACGAATCCCGGCTGTAGAGCACAAAGGCGAGCATTGTTATCCACGGGGCGAATAAAGCGCGAGTGCAGCGGCCAAGTTCCGCATTGATAGTGCGAAACTGTAATTAGACCGTGGCCATTATCGCATTACGGAACGGTCGTGATATAGCTTCGTTCTCTCGAGCTCTAGGTAAAGGCAACTGCATACCTATATATACGGTATTACCAGAGAAGGAGAATTCTCCCCCGGAATCGTTTCTTCGTTTCTCTCTCTCTCTCTCTCATTGTGAAATAAAGTCGGCAATTCTACGTGCGAGATCTTTAAGAAGAGCTTTGAAACAATTTCTGCGATATAGATGTATACTGCAACTGTGTTGGTGGACAAATTTTCTTGGATTTCTTTGTTATATTGATATTCGAAGGATTTTAACTGACGAGGAGAGTGTATACTTGAGGAGAGAAATAAAACGTTTGGCTGATTTATTATTTTCCTTTTTTAATTTTGACGTTCGTAAAATAAATAAAGCTCGTGTGAAAGAGCTTTGTTTTTTTTGCCTGGAAAAGCCATTTCCTGAAATTCGCACCGAATCCGTGACCCGGAAGTTATGTGCAGCCTAGCTTGTAAAGATAAATTGGCTAGATTTTTATGTGCGATCTATATATATATACACTTGTAATTATGAAAGCGATACATTTTGTCCAACTTTCGAAAGAAAGTTTTTAACGTTATTACTGCGTACGTTGGATTGTTATAAATCAGAGTAAAATAAGTTTGGATGCTTTCGTGCGTTCTTTTTTTTTCTACACATAACGTAGCTTTGAATAATTGAACTTTTAACCCAGAGCTTTTAGATATCTAAATTTTCAAATAAACTTCTTACCTCCGATGTAAGGCAGTATAGAATCTATCAATAAAGAAACAAATATAGGTATATCTTCATCTGAATCTCCGCACAACCAATCATGAATGACACCGCTTGAGTTATCCCATAACGGCCACAGCTCGCACATATAATCCAATATCGATATGATCGATATTTAAATTTTTGCCAACGAAGCAACCATCTGCCATCCTCCCGAGCGAGCGTAAAACTGGTTCAGCAAAGTCTTTACTTCTCGGGCTATTATCCACCAGCACCAGCACCATCCTGGGCTATTCCGAGCAGAAATTCGCAAGAAAAAGAATAAGAAGATGCCTTTATAGTACGTACTACGTAGGATATAATGGTCGAGCATTACGGGCACTTAGTTACTTTTGTGCGTTCGCGGCACAATACGCGCTGCTGCACCTGGTAACCCGAGACAAAGGACAGTATCCCGCTGACCAAACTGATTCTCTCTAAGCGCGTGTAACGTTATATATATATAGGTATGTATTTCTTGATTCCACCGCTGTATATATATATCTATATTTTCGTTTCTATTAACGAAGACTTAATTTTAAATTGTCATTTTTAAAGTTCCAGAGTAAGATATTTAATTCATCCAGATCCTGATTGAACTTTTGAGGTATATCTGAGGGGAGAAAGGTATTTAGATGAATTTAAATTATTCAGAGTCAACCAAATGAAAAACCTATATCCTCGGCAATTCGCGCTTACACTTCGAGCAAGACTTATAAACTACAATCTATATCTATACATAGGCACACAAGAGAGCTTTACAGCAAAGCTTCAGTGCTAATCGAAATAAAGATAAAGCGAGAGGGTGTATAGTATAAGATATCGAAAGCACACGCACACACACACACACACGGTATCCTCTTTGTTACCTCATTCCGTTTGCGCTATAGTGCGCGTTAGCCGAGTTTGAAAGCGCGAAGCGTGTTTATTGTTCGTTCGTCCAGTCTTCGCCAGAGCGTAATCCCCCCCCCCACCCCCCCTTGATTGGAAGCATTTTTGACCAACTGCACTTCAATGCTCGTGTGCCGGTATACACGCGGGTCTATGTATATATAGCGTTCTCTGAAACGCTCGAAACTTTGGTCGATTTAAAGGAGCGTGCAATAAACAATGCCAGCGCGCGTGAGCCAAGTGAGAAGGGGAATAAAAAAAGTGCGGATATATAGTATATATATATATAGTTGAACGATTCCGTTGCCGCTGTAGACGAATTGAAAATTCATTCGGTTAAACTTGGAATGTGCAGTGGTCGTCTTGATGGTCTTCAAAGAAAAAAAATGTCTAGACTTTACCGCAAATATAAGTCGTAACATGTAGAACGATGTGATTATAAGCGCGCTCTCGTTAGATCGAGAAATCCAATTTCGCAAGCTCGTTTCGCAGCTGCTAAAAGCTGGTACAATACATAAGTCCTCTATTTACGAAAATAGCAAAGTTAAATCGCCAGACTTGCCGAGCTCTGTAAATACAGCCTAGAATATAAGAATCAAAAGAGAGAGAGAGAAAGAGAAAAAGGCTAAAGATAGGGCAACCTGTAGAGAGATATATAGACACATCGCACACATGTATATATAGGTATACATGAATATATAGAAAGAAAGAGCGCATGCATCGTCGTATAACCCGGGTCAAAAGATGCAGAGCACTCTCGCGCGCCGCATCACGGATGAAAAAGAATAAAGGACTGGCTGTGTCCTTTCATCTCTCCAACATCAAAAGACAATTCCGAAATTATGGAGATTTACCGAAGAATCGACGCTCTGCCAGCTCTTTCGCTCCATCAATCTATAGATATATATGTAGGTACCGGAGGGCGCGATCTCCTTTGTACTGTCGATCGCAAGAGAGAGAGAGAGAGAGAGAGGGAAACCACCGGAACAAATGAGTGGGTTAGCCCGCAAGTCAGGTGGTGGTGCAACGCAACTGCAAGGCTATATAGGATGGGAATGGCTCCTTCGTATATATAGCTATATTGCATCATCGACCACTACCACGTCTTCCGGGCTCTCTGTGTGTATATATATACGTGTGCAAAGTCCAGAGATCGACTTCCGTATTGGGCGCGTTCCATTTTCTGTGTACGTGTGTGTCGAGTTCTCGCTTTAAATTTGAAGAAACTCGATAATATCCTTGAGAGAGATAGAGAGAGAGTGGGAGAGAGAAAGGGCAATTGCCGGCTTTTGTGACGTCGGCAAACTGTAATCAGCTGAACTTTTAGCCTCCTTCCCGACTACCATGTATATATACATAGCTTCTACTCGACTCTCGCGATGCAAATTGGATCTTTGGAAGAGGAAATTTTTTCGCGCAATCATCGCGGGATTCACGAGAGAAGCTCTAATAAACCCAGCGACGACGACTCGTCGCTATTATGTATAAAAAAGCGCTTTAAAAGACGACGCCTCGTGTTTATAACGGTGACACACGATACCTTGTATATCATTATATATATACACACACACACACACACGCACGATTGCGGCGAGTCTCTCGTGTACGATAAAACTGTTTTTTACGACGCGAGAGAAGAAGAAATTTTACGAGGCATGCTCGACACTTGCGCGCAAGCATCAAAGATATATAGGTATAGAGTAGTCTGTGGGCGTGCGCATCTGCGCAAAAGCTTAATCTTGATAACGCACGCGCTAGTGTAATTATCACCGGTTTTGAGCTTGCGCTAAACGCCACTGCTGTAATTACTAGGGGCGTTATTATATATATACTCTCGCCCCGGACTGCGCACCGACTTATATTCACTTACGCGATTACTTTTAGAGCACACGCGGCTCCATACATAGGTATACTCTGCACCTTCTGGCTGCTTGTGTTCGAGAAAATCATTAAAAATATGCATTCGATTTGCTGTGTGGCTCGCGAAGCTTTCTTTGAATTTTTAAGGGGGAGGGGGCGGGGGCGGAAAGCTTTCGAGGACTCTTCTGGCTTCTTTTGATGCGAGTTCGAAGTTGTTATTCAAATTTAGGAACGAGACGAAATGATATGATGACTCTGTTTCTGTTTTTAGATATAGATGGATATAACTGTAATTGTTTGTGCAATTTTGTACATCGACATTGATTTACTTGAAAATGAAGTATTTCTTGAGATAGTGTGTTCGAGATCTGAAAAAGTCACTCCCGATAAATAAATATAGCATATTAATCTATATTCATCACCATATCAGAAGAAGAACGTTATTGTAGCTCCAGTTTGAAAAAAATCGATCGCGTAATTGCCACAATTAGGACTCATTACGAGGAACGGAAGAACGAACGATCTTAAGAGAACTCAGCTGATTTCTCCTTTGCCTCGTTCTGTCCGGGAGCTTTTCTGGCTTAACGTTGCCGGCGACGAGCAAAAAGTGTGTATACGACGTTTGCGTGCGCAAGTCTTATGATACAGGTATACATATATATATACACATACACACAAGGCTACTTTGAGCCTCGAGCGAACGAGAGAAAAGAGCGCGAACTAAACGGCTGGCTGGTGTACACGAGGGTAGCAATTATCTTCGAACTTTATCATCAATTTAATCTGCGGGTAAATACATTCTCTTATGTTGAATGAGAGCTTGAATATATATTGTTTTCCTGCTCGATACCGATTGGTTCTTTCACTTAAAAATAGCCTACATTTTATCTCTATTCTACATCATTAAACATCATACACGGAACAAACAAAGTAAAAAAGTAAGGATCGAATAAAAAATAATAAAGCTGCACGAGTCAAGTAAAAAAAAAAGTCCATAGAAACATCGTCGTCGTCGTCGTCGTCGTTTCTCTGCTTTGCATTTTTCCCTCAGCATCCGAAACAATCAAGCGCGAAACTTATTGTATAAAAATACCGCCAGAGCTCGAAACGCATTGGAAACAGCGTGAATAACGCTTCAGACGTCGTCTACACGGCTGCGTATAAACTCGCGGTCGTATCGGGTCTATAGCAGATTGATTTCATAATAACAAGGGTATCTCGGATATGCTGTGGGTATCGCCTTTCGCAAAATATTGTACCGATAAGGATCTGAATAATCACGAAGTCTCTTGAATCGCAAAAATCTTTCTCCTCTTGCTTTTGCCTACGAGGTTTTTCGTCTTGTTTTATGCTTGTTTGTGGCGGTGTATAGCTGACAGTGACGGTATATATAACAACCGCGCGCTAGAGCTTTCAACAGACACGTTCTCCAATTAGCGGGAAGCTTTCGTAGATTCTTAAGGTTCGGAGCTATTGAAAAGTTGTCCGTGATGTATAGGTATACCTTTTTAGGGGGGAATTTTCTTTTACCACGTCCATCTTAATTTGAATTTTTGCTCCGATCGAATTTCTCGATAGGGTTCGTTTCTTCGATCGATGCAATATTGCAAAACACGAAAAATAAAAGCAGTAGTTACAGTTTATAGGTATACCTGTTATCGAGACGACGTCGTGATTTGTAAAACAAGCCTTTGCGATATTTTTTTTAAACCCATTTACAAATTGATTAAGACTCGGTATTAAGCTCCTACGGTTACAAAAACGGTCAAAGTTAGCGGGTCACTGCCGCCTCGTATACATAAACACATAGCTACTAGTAGTAACGTGTGTGTCCGTCGCCTACTTCTGGAATCCAGAGCCTCCACGTATATCTGAAAGAATCCGAAGAATGACGCACGTACGTGTGCATATCTGCATTCGTAGAATCGCGTGACAGGCTTGTCTCAGCAAGAAAACACAAGGGGTTTCGCCGACAGATCCCGCAATCAAATTAAGACTTGCTCTAATGCGACACGCGATCGGTGATCTTGGAAAGTCTCTGATATAAAAGTCGTCGCTCGTCCGGTCCGCGCCTCAAGTGAGCTGCGGAACGTACTCCCAACCTTCGCACCGCGTCTCACTTCAAAAGATCACGACTCCCTTACTTGTGTTTCTCTCCGTTGAATGACACGCCAGCGAAACAAGTTACTCCTGAGGTAGAAGTACTTGCTGTTAAAAAAAAAAAATCAACGATAGGGGGGATTTATACATATTATAGTGAATTGGATAGATGTTTCTTTTTTTTTCTGTGACTGGTGAAGTGATTTCGTTTTAAATTTGCTGCAGATTAAACGCAGCCCCGACGACAATTTTGCCGCCGTAGAGGAGTGATCACGCGACGAGAGGCAAGGATTTCGAGCCAAAACCAAAGGAACAAAGAGATCAGAAGAGCTGAGCACTAAAGGGGAGAAGGAAGTAGAGGATGATGTACAGCAACGATAGCAGCCTCCTGAAGCCGATGGCCTTTGTAGGCTTGAATGGTGCTATGGGAGGAATGGGACCTGCTGGTGTTGGGTAAGGAAAAAATACGCCAACAGTTTTCATCGTTATTTCCTCGGATGGAAAAGTAAAATCATGCTATACACTATTTGCTACTCGTTATTATTGCGCGCAACTGCGGAAATGAGAGAGAGAGAGAAGGTTACGGGAAAGAAATAAAGCTTTAGTCAAGGAAAGCTCTTTAGAAGGAGTCAGTAAAGCATATACTTTTTTTTCATACAAAGAAGCTTTTCTTTCTTGCTTTCTCCTTTTCATTTCGTATGGTAATAAAATTCGTAATGCAAACGGTTGATGAAAATATATTCAATATTACAGCCAAGTGCCGCAAATGCAAGAACACCTTCTCGGCTGGAATCATCCTCCCGAGCACATGGACATCGTGCACCCTCACTGGCGTGGTTTCCTAGCACCAGGAAAATACTGGCACATCGGTCTCGCTCTTATCTACTTTATGCTGCTCGTCCTCTCGTTCGTTGGAAATGGCTGCGTTGTATGGATATTTAGCACGTAAGTAAGGCAGCCGCCGTGAGAAAGAGAGCAAAAAAAGAAGGAATATTTATGTAATACCTTCAGGCCTAAACTATTCCCAGAAAGCATCAGCTCGTAGTAGCTGAAAATGTATTATAACAATGTTTTCAAATAAACCCGGGGGGGGGAGAACTATGCCAGTACTCTCTAAATATAGATGCTTGCGCTTAAAAGGTCACGCGAAGGTATTAGGCTGCACCTGTCAAGGCCATGCGAGACTTAGACTCCAAGTATAGTAGTTACGCAACAGTTACATAAAAACCTATTCGATAGTGATCACGTTCCATTTCGTTTTGTTAGAATTAAAGTCGAGGGTTAATTCAATTTAAAAAAAAAAAAAAAACAAAACAAAACAATGTTAACGTCCAGATCCAAAGTCCTGAGAACTCCATCGAACCTGTTCATCATCAACCTGGCGCTGTTCGATCTGGTAATGGCACTGGAGATACCTATGCTAATAATCAACAGCTTCATCGAGCGCATGATTGGCTGGGAGTTAGGCTGCGACATCTACGCGGCTCTCGGCAGCGTCTCCGGTATTGGCTCGGCCATCACCAATGCCGCCATCGCCTACGATCGATACAGGTATGCTCCGCTTTTTAGCAAAATTGCCTCTCGTTTCTACAGCTCTTATACAATACTCATACTACACGGCAATTGTCTGCTGTTTCGTTGTATTGACGGGGCAATGGGTACACCAATTCTCTTTCTCTCTCTCTCCTCTAAGAGGTCGACTCTGTATACTCACGCTTTTTCTCCTTCGACGTAGGACCATTTCCTGTCCAATCGATGGTAGACTGAACGGCAAGCAAGCAGCTGTTATGGTAGCTTTCACGTGGTTCTGGACTATGCCGTTCACCATTCTGCCGTTCGCCAAGATTTGGGGTCGATACACTACCGGTAATTGACGATGTTAATCCGATGAGTAGAAGCTTATTTCATCTGATGAATCGGTGCTTTATATTGTCTAAATTTGATATTACAGAGGGATTCCTTACGACCTGCAGCTTCGACTTCCTCAGCGATGACCAGGACACCAAAGTCTTCGTCGCCGCGATTTTCGCTTGGTCTTATTGCTTCCCAATGGTACTAATCATCTACTTCTACTCGCAGCTAATCAAGTCCGTCAGACGACACGAGAAAATGCTTCGCGAGCAGGCAAGTTTTTAATCATCGGACAAACTTTTCCGTCCTCCATTTTCAGTTCTCGGCTAATGATAAGAGAGTTCGACTTTTATGCAATTTCAGGCGAAAAAAATGAACGTCAAGTCTCTCTCGACTCAAGATAAGGAGAGAAGCGTCGAGATGAGGATCGCCAAGGTGGCCTTCACAATTTTCTTCCTGTTCGTGTGCTCGTGGACGCCGTACGCTGTCGTGACGATGATCGCTGCATTTGGAAATCGGTAATATCGGTATAACGATACACACTTCGTTCGCGATACGACCATAACATATCCATCATAATTTTTCAGCGAGTTGGTAACACCGTTCTCCAGCATGCTTCCGGCTGTGTTCGCAAAGGCCGTGTCCTGCATCGATCCTTGGGTCTACGCAATCAACCACCCCAGGTAAGTTGTTGTATATCAAAAGGTTAATTAACAATTCTAAAGTTGATCGTTAACTCGCAGGTACCGACAGGAACTCACCAAGCGTTGCCAGTGGATGGGTATTCACGAACCGGATTCAGGACCAAGTTCCAACAATGCAGAGGCTGTGTCCGTCACGACGGAGAAGCTCAAGTCTGACGACGCTTAGACGAAAGGCGCCGACAAACGTCCGCGCCACAAAACCGAGAGAAACAAGACTCTCGGTTGACCCTCAGTTGGCAAGGGTATACGTGCTGCGACTTTATCGAATCACCACACGATAAGGTCGCTATACGAAGGCCGCAGCCCTTGTCTACCGTTGGTCAGAGGCATCCATCAGAAACTTGAGAAGTTTTTGTTTTAATCGATTGTGATGATTCGAAATGAAGATCGTATTGTATTTTCTTTATGAAGGAGATATTTTTATGTTGAAGAAGGTTTGAAGAAGATAACAGGGAAAGTATTGATCGTCGTTGTAGAGGTGATGGGTGGGTAACGCCATCTTGCGGAGGGTAGAAGAATTTGAATGATTTGCCGCGCGTGTATCGGCGGGTAAGCTTGGTATTTCCTATATCTATCGTGTAATTTTATGCTAATATTTAATTTATACAAATGTACAGCAATCATGAAACAATGTTCTATAAGATACTTTTAAGGAATCGCTTGCATATAATACTGTATCCATTATATACCCTTGGAGATTTTTACTTTGAAGATTATTATACAGTTAAAACCCAGGATCTATTATTGTTATATGTAACCCTTATATCTTATATGTTATTTTAAAAATACGTAATCATCGTCGTAAGTTTTATTTTATAACTAAGAGCTTTGTATCTTTTAAGAAACCTTTATTACTATTATTATATATTCAAATAGATTCAGCGTCAATGTTATGAATGATGTCGAATCTTAATTAAATTCGATAAATGTTGTTACAATATTTTTCTGTATACGAAGGCAACCGAAATGGATTTCAATTAAAACTAAATACTTAAATATCTGGACGTAAGTTTAGCAGTTTCTCATTTCCTGGCTATAATTATAGTGTAAACAATAATACATCTTCGATTTGATCACGGAGTAAAATGTAAATATTTATAATGGTGTTTTCTAAAAAAAAATCGTAGTATTAATAATATATTGTTTAGTAATAATCGTAGCGAATAGAAAATTATTGTTACAAAAACATTATTCTTTTGATTATAGTAACATTCATATACAGTATATAATACGGCGTATTATGTTAATACAGATAATCAAAAACTGCGTGCGCAGCACAGGCGGAAAAACTTGTGAGTCTTAAATTATTCAGCTCTAAATATGTAAACGTGTAAATTAAACCTTCCCACCCGTCGTACATTTGGAAACCCTCTTCCGTCAAACAAGTGAGAATTACTCCGCACCTCGCCGGCACGGCCTCTTTTAATTCAATTAGCTTTACCCCGCAGTCGGTTTCCGTTTCTCTGTACGAATAATATTTCCTGCCTTGTGGAACTAGAGGTGAAACCAAGCTGAATAATACAAAATCCCCGGTGACTTTGAACTCTCGTCTCGAAGAGTAACTCCGACAAAGTGTAAAATTCAGAAACTATGTTACCTACATTTTTCATCTCTCTCTCACTCTCTCTTTCTCGGAAGCTTTAAACACCGCGCGAGGAGTAATTTTCAGCGTCGCAGATGCTCGGTTAATGAAACGGGCTTAAAGTGAATTTCCAACGAAGGTGGTGTAGGGACATAATCGTTTTCATCGGGAGAGCAGCAGCAGGATAGCGGCCTGAGGCGTCTATAGTAATCCATCACCGAAGACAATGCGATTACGCTCGCGGTTGTGGCTACGCAAACTATCGAGAGATACCAGGACTAATACCTTGGCTGATGACCAAGTGTTTTTGCCGGTTATTAGGAGGACAAGGCACCGAGTTATTGATAATAGATTATGTGCTTTTTTAGATTTCTTTTTTGTTTAAGATGAATCTGTAAAAGACTTTCTGAATGTAAATCGGAATTCTACTTAAAAAATCGACTTGTTCAGTTTTTCGTAGAAATAAAAAGAAACAATCTCCTCACAAGAAGGAAAGACGATGATGGATAGAGAAATTTACATTTTTTTCCCCTGTTTCTAGAAGAAGATTGAAAACTTGGAAAGCTATGATTTGAGATAGTGCGCATGACTCGAAATAATCCCTATCCTATAGCAAGACCAAAGGCAGGGAACAACAAACAGGAATAACTTTTTTGGTTACCAGTAGATCGTGCACCATCAGGTATCCCTTACAAGGCATCCATCGCAAGAAAAAGTCCGTTTCCACTTTCTGCACAATACACTACTTCCCATTATTCCAGTTTTCCATTTTTCAACGAGAGATCCTGATTCAAACTATAATAAAAAAAGCTCAAACTATCGGTCCGCAGCTTTCTAATAAAGCTCGGATTTCCGTAGGAGTCTATCACACCAAAAAAAAAAAAAAAAACTTTTTCTTTTTTCATTTCTCAGCCCAGCTAGTTCACCGACTCGTCCTATGGCTTCATACAATTGGTAGTGGTTCGACGAAAGAGTATTTCTCCCTCAGCCGCAAAGTTCTTGATTAAGTAGACGACTCAAAGAAGCGAGCGAACTCGTCATGCCGATTGTATGGGTATAGATAGAAAAGAAGCCAGCGGTGAATTGGAAAATGTGCATTCGAGCTGGAAATAGAAAAAAGCCTGTGATAGCAAATTGAAAAGTGTGAACGTATATAATTTCATTGAGCCATATATACCTTTATAGTTCATGCTTTTTATATTTTCAGACGTATTATAAGGTATAATCGACTTTACTGAAAATTAAATTATTGCTGATGCATTCAAAGAAACTCCATCGGATCATTAATATTATTAAATTATATAATACGTATATGCTAAATAAGAATCCATGAAGAAACTAATAATAAATTTTATACTCGGAATCGACTACCGGAGCCCGCTCTTACTATTATATAGCATCCTGCAATACCTCCAAACTTTCTTTTTAACCCTTGTACGATTAAACGAAATTTCCATTTCCATATAGGTGTACTCGAAGGCCTGGAGAAACATCCGGTGCCATTTCCCAAGATCGGAAGGGGTTCGCTCGCGCTCCACAGCGGCGCAACGCTGGACCGGTTATAGCTACACGCTGAAAATTCAATTACGCAGGATTTATGGCGCTCGCTCGAGCATATTTATCGCGAGGGAATGCTGGCGTGTGCTCTCTCGGCCTCGTTCCCTTCGTCGTCCTTTTGGGACGTATTAATACCTCGAAGGCTGTGTGCGTGGCCGGCCCGGGGGTGTATGCTCGCATTTTTCTCGCGGCCTCTTTTGTTTGTCTTGTCGTATATATATCGACATTTATGTCTTTGCAGCTATGGCTTTATTAGGGATTGTTGGCAGATTTTTGAGATCAAAAGGTGTTGGTTACAATTTGTAATGTTGAATTTTAATCGATGAATTCATAATCATTGAAGTTTGAACAATATTACTGACTTCTCGGTGTACTTTGACCAACAACTTCTCCTTTCAATAATTGACTGCAATATCGACAAGTTTGAAGTGATCTGAGAGAACTCGCTCATAATACAGAGTTTCCAGTCACTTCAGTACTACTATGGTTATACCGTCGATTCCCGTTATAGGCCCCTTAGACGCTTATGTAGAATCTAACTGCATAATGAATGCTTTATCGATCATCGTCGATATAACAAACTGTTCCAGTAATAGGTATACATCTTGATACATGATCAGGTCCCTTATCCAATATCCCTCGGGCTGCTATTAAATTAAAAATCAATCATACACAAAGAATAATTACCATCAGTTGATTAACTTGTACAAACCGATGAGTTATCTCAAACCGTTGAAACTGCTCAATTTTCCACTTCAGCTTCCTTTTATCTCACCTCCTGCTCCTTGAAAAACTTTCAAGAACCAGATAAAACCCTTCGCAGACTCTATATACCTTCCGGGTTTGCGCGAGAGAGCAAAAGTTTTTATAAATTTCTATACCTATAACCTCTCTCCGAACGTGGTACATACACAGGGAGCACATAACGATGCTCTTTCCAAAGCCCCGTCTCTGATGCGTCACCGCTGAAGGATTGCTCGGCATGTAGATATTTTTCGAAATATATCAATTGCTCGTATCTCCATATTCCTCTCGATGCGCGCTGTCGGGAAATCTTATTTTCCGTTACGCGCACGCGCGACCGAGGCCGCCGCGACAAAAGAAAATTCGAGAGGCACGCGCACATTTCGTGACAGATTTATTAGATGCGGATTTTTATACCGTTACTTGAAAATCTTATTCCTTTCTCCTCCTCCTCCTTCTTCTTCTTATACCGGTGTGCCACTTCTGCTGCATTCGCATCTTTCTATTGGAAATCGTGATTTACTGCTGAGTATTTTCGGTTTGCCGAAAATTCCTTTATGCATTGGCTTTTCTATTTCGTATACGAGATGCAGAAACATCGGATGGAATCGTTAAACATTTTCTTAGTTGTAGTAAGTTATTAAGTATCAAAATTAGCACAATATGAATATATAAATATTTGCTGAGTGTGACAGCTGTCATTGTCACATTTCAGTTCGTACAATAATTATAATTTGTACAACCTTTTTGAAAGTTAGTCAAAGTTTTGTTCTGATATATTGGATTTTTTAATTCGCACGAGATGCATGCATAAATAATTGAATGAAATTTGTTTTCGTAGTTCTAGAGGCATCTGCTACTTTTTAAAAGTTAGTCGAGGCTTTGTTTTGATACAGAAAGTGCTTAAAAATAATTAAATGCATCAGCGTTCTTTCAAGAGCTTTGTTAATGCTTGCTCGCATAAGCTGCTTACATATTTGTATACTTGTACAGGTAGTCTATTAAGTTTTCAAATTCATTTATTATTATACAATTTTTTGTTGTAATCAAAATAAATCGTTTAATTTTTACATAAAAAAAATTAATTTTCCTACAAATGTCAGATTTTAATTTCAATTTCAAGTACAATATATCCATCCAAATCTAGAATCTGCTTAATTTCAAAAAACATTTCTTTGCCAGTGCAGTCGAACGAATTTCACTGGTATTAAATACGAATATATAATAATAATAATAATATAGTGACGAGTCGCGGCAATGTCTTTGCTCTCGAAAGGATTGTTGTCGCTCGGCGCTCGATACTTTTCCCGCCCGTCAAAAGCTATCCCCTGACGAGGCAGTATACGTACTTATCTATATATACACAAGTATACCGATACATACATATACACGCCGAAAACACTGACGGTGTAGGCGTACGCGTTGTCATGGAAACCCCAGAAGCGCAGGCGTAGTCTCTTTTAGTCAGCGGGCCAGCTTTATTTGTCTGCGCATAGCGCGCCAACACGAGGCTGTTAAAGTTTTGGCAACATTGTATAAACGGCGGTAATTAAAAAAAATTACGAATTCAACCTTTTGTGTAAATTAATTTACTTTTATTAGTTTTACTTTGCGCTGCAATTGGATGATTTTTAATTCGGAGGAGCATAATAACGAGTATACAATTTTTTAATTTCAATTTCTTAGGATGAAAACAAGAAGATTTTATGTAAAAATTTGTTTATAATCAATCAGTACACTATGAGATACCATCAAGAATAAACCGGATAATCGTCGCTTTATACCTTCTGAGCGACGATCTCTTCGAGCGAGTTTAATTTCGTTACAAGTTTAAGACAACGAGAAAATTTTCGTTTCTCTTTTCTGTCACACACAGTATACCTGTATACTATATAGAAACGAGAAAAACAGCAGCAATAAAAATTCTCCGATTCACGCAGTTTAATTTCCTCTTTCACTCCAAGAGAACGGCCCTATATACTATTATATAACAGACACACACACACACAGTGAGAAATGCCTTGAAACCCTTCTCTCTTCTGCCGTGAAACGAGAATGCAAGATTTGCGCTTCAAGCACAGCGGAAAGCTGTAGCGCAGAAGATGCCCTATAGATATGAAAACGTCAGTAGGTAAAAGCAAAAGCAGCAGAGAGTCAGAGAGTAGCCAAAGCCGAGGCCAAAATGAAATAAAACAGAAGCAGCAGTAGCTCGGTTGCGTTTCTCTCGCGGCAACCGCAATTAAGAAGGTCGAGATTTCCGACAACAGTAGGTACCTACACTGCGAGTCTGCGCGCAAGCGTGTCCCATTTAACAATTCCTCGGAGCTTACACGGCTGTTCCTCCTCTTGCTCGTTGTAACAAATATTCCAACTCGCTTGGGCCTCTCTCTCTCTCTCTTTGTGAACACACACACACACACACACACACATATAGTCGTGTACAGACGTGCGCAAATTCCCAGCAGGCAAGCAAGCGAGCGAGCAAGTGAACGAGCCTACCTGACTCTTGCTGTGTGTATATACATATATTACCGAGAGCTGATTGGCGCTACGAATTAATGTATGCGCCAAGGGGTAGCGGTTGCTCTGTACCTCCCAAGTATATATACTTATGAAGAACAACTAGAACTTGCGTGTTTCCTGCGATATATATATATTTTTTCGTTAAACTCTCTGTAAAGCTCAACGAAAAAAGCGATATACAGATGCACCTAAGTGTTATTGGCAAAGATGACACTCCAGAGTTGACGTTATAGACACTAAAAATACAGCAAGAATGTGTGTTCATTGAGATACTCGATATGATATTAGAAATGTTGGTCTGATATATAATTATGTGATCACGCATAGGGAGAATTCGCGCAGTGACCCCAACCAGGCGGTAACGCCACAGCACTCTCCCAAGCGAGTGGCGTGCACTTCGCCAGAGACGGCCTCTCGACTAGTTTCAAGCGCCCTCCAAGGCGCACAACCTTTTATCGCGCCCTTGCACTGCAACCGCGCTGCCTTTGCCCGCCTCAACTCTGCGGCTGCAAGCTCTCTCTCTCTCTTCTTTTCTCACTTTGCGGTGTCGGCTCTGAGCCCGTTTCTGCTATATAGAGCGAAAATCGAACCGATGACTGTCTTTGAGTCTTGAGCAAATGTGTTGGCGAAATCATCGAGTGTTGCTTTAGTTAATATAGGGTAATTATATTAATGATATAGGATTCACTCGGTTTGTCATTGAAAAACTTTTGTCTTCTTTCGCCGCAAGTTTTTTTGTTCTCTTCATTTTCCGTCCCCTCTGTATACCAGATAGGCCTTTTCTTTCGTCTCGATCTTTTCTAAAGGGCTGCCGTACGTTTCGAGAGCACTCCAGTGCGTACTTTGCCGTTTTATATACGCTGTTATGTTCAACTTTTTCCAGTGTCGTTCTCCACTCTCGCTCTATACTCTCTTGTTGACTTTGTTTTTGCAATTTTCGAAAAAGTCAACGTCTAGAAAATTAAATTGCTTTATAAATTAGTCTTGTTTTCATGCGCGTTATATTCGGGGTAATTATTATACTTAATATCTTATGACTGAATGTCTCAGTTGGTATAAATTTTATCGCGCAATTTGGTATAATAAATCACTTGGAAATATACTCATTATTTATTTCAAACGCACTGTTTGATATTTCATCATTTGTTGTCTGATACAAAGAGCGTCAAATAAAAGCTTAGGCTTAAAGTAAAATGAAAATTCTCTTGGCAAACTGTATGTATCAAGATTACTTGCACGTAAATGTACACACAGGGAATGGATTCGATATGACGGTTGCAGCACAGCTCGCAAGTGAATCCATCGACTCAGACTTCATCGAAAGAATAAACACAGTTGTACCCGGTAATTTAATAAATATAGAGTACTTGTATCGCTGGTGTACATATGGCTTGATTAAAACAGCTATAGAGTTTGTTTTCGGCTAATGTACATCACAATGTTTACGTCAAAAATGAATTGGTCAACAGAGCTGTAAATACAGAAATATTGTCGGCTGACTCGACGAAAAAACAGATTTTTCTACTTAATTTTATCTTAATCTAGCAATATATTGGATCAATTAAAAATTGTATAATTATCAAAATATAGTATGTCACAATTATGCACAAGTCTACATGGATGCATAACTAATCATAATCACCTGCAACAGTTACAAGTTTTATTACACATAACTGCAATTATTATAAAATATTTTATCATTTCGAATATGTTTAAAGTTCCGTAATAGTATTTCCGATGGGTATTGGAAAGAGCTTTAACCTGATTTAAATTTTTCCATTTAATCATCTTTTCAATAAAAAGATTTACTTAATCAAATTTTATTTGACTTCGGTCTCTTTCAGATCTTTTTTAAGGTCTTCTTATACTCTGATGAAAAATAAGAAAAATCTTGTCCTTTTGCCGAAAAGATATTTCCAAGGAGAAAAAGTAGAAACCACATACTCAGCACCTTTCGTCGTAGTCATTTCAAAAAGATATCCCGGGGACTTGGCATCGGTACTTTTCAGCGCAACTTTTCGTCCAACTTCTTAATTCTTTCTTCTGCCTTGTCTCTTGCTTCAAAAGCAATTCGTTCTCATGTAGATTAACTTATAACTTTTTAATGTATGTAGTTTTTTAAAAAGAATTTTTCGGACAAACCCAGCTCTCATTTTATAAACATGAACGTCACTGTAATTATGAATAACCTCCAAATTATTCGATAACGTGTTTTTACGACACTGCAAAATTTTATTACTACAAAGCAAGACTGTCAAATCCTGGAATATGAAAAGTGAAATTAAATAAAGTTTAATTTTTGAATTGGTTTAACATGTATAAAGTTTGAAATTCCCTATTAATATATAAAATTTAATGTCTTAAAATTTTTCAGCTGTCGGCTCAAAAAAATTGCTAGTTGGAGATATTCCTTTTACGCCACAACAGTAGAACATAACAATACATCGTCAGACCCATAAGACAATGTTTCCTCATTCTAACCTCAAAATCACAACTTCATTGCGATTTTTTGGCTCTCGTGAGGAAAAACACTGTTCATAACTACTGGTACGTAAAAACTTCCTGTCGAAACGAGTAACAGCCCTAGCTTTCGGCTTGGGCTGTAAACCTCTCGTTTCGTCAATAAAGCGTTTCCGTACCCGTCGCTAAATGTACTATTTCTTATAATTTCATAACTACAGACTTCCGAAAAAAATGTGTGCAACATCAGAACTCTTTCATTAAAAAATGATATTATTCAAAGAAACAAATGAATCCTAAACCGAAATCAGAATTAAACTCCAATCAAGTGTCTATCAAAATCCAAGCCTCTCGCAACAGGACATAACATCGTCCTTTTCTCACTCTCTCGCGTATAATGGTACATATAAACGCGATAAATTATTGAGACCAGTCGCGCAGCAATGTTCAATGCGTTGTCCTTCCCTCTCTTCCTCTCACACACACAAACGCAGCAACACGCGCATGCCCGTGTAAAAGTATATACTCATCCCTCTATATACACACACTCACAGCTTTCGCGAGATAGCGACGCACCACGGACGCGATGAATACAAAATGTAACGAGAGAAGGCACAGAGTGGGAGAGAGAGAGCAGCGCTGCTGCTCTCTCTCTGTCGCTGCGCGCATCGAGTCTGCGCATGCGCGTCGAGCCGCCGATAATTTTCCGCGAGGGGTTGGTTGACCGAGAGAGAGAGAGAGAGAAAGACAGCAAAGCTGCCGGCTTGCTCAGTTTGCTCCGACGCCTCAAGCCTTGCAAGAGGTAGTGCTGAGAGCAGCGCGACGCGTCTCGGATTTCACACTCGCTCTCGGAGCGCGTGCGAATTTCACACAAGTTTGTGTGTGTGTGTGTGTCATTATTGTACAATACATACATTCGACTACATAATAGTATTATCATCGAGCTGTGCTTTTCTGGATATGGAATAAGGATGTGAACGAGAGGCTCGAGAGAGATATAACTTGTGAGTTGATAATGCCGGCGTAGTGAGAGCAGCTATAACTGCATGATCGTTCCCCCCCTCCTTTGAGCTTCTTTTTTCTTCTTCGTCTGAGTCATTGGCCGCTGTATTGACGAGAAGAAATTGTGTGTGATCTCTCTGCTTCTGACTTCGCATGGTTTTGTAGGTTATGAGAGAGGAAGAGCGAGATAGGAGCCGGTAAACAGTGTTACTTTTGCGCGTTGACGTGGTGCCGGTGTTACTAAATAGTGCTGTTGTATAGTGAAGTTTCCGGAGAATCGTGTTTTACTTCTTGGGATTACTTACGCAGTTTTTTCCGACAGGTGAGTTTTGTTTTCTACGCGACTTTGCATGCCGAATGTTTTTGTGATGAATATATTTTGATGTAGGAAGTACACATATAAGTAGGTATATAGCACGGGTTAATGAATGTTTGACTGCTATGTGAAGCTTGATTACGTGCAAAAAATAGAGTAGGATAAAGGCTGAAATGAAGTGTAAAAAAAAACGTAATGCAGCTCTTACTGTATGTACATGCAAATACACTTTTTCTTGGTATTTTTTTCTGTTCAAGCGATGTATATAATACTGTACTAACGAATGAAACTTTTTATAAGAAGAGTCGGCGCATAATAACAAGCTGAAATGTCGCAAAGTATCGAGTTCTCGGACGAAGCACAAAGTTTTAACTATTGTGTGCATTGAATGTTAAAAGACGTAAAAAAATATTTTATTTACTTTTTTACAAACGAATGAAATTTTGTACACGCCTTGATTTCCTAACGTATACGTACCCCTGTACATTTATCGATTGACTTTACTTCTAATTAGCATAACATCGTTTTCTTCCTTACAATGCGAATTGTTACGTGATAGATTTTTCAATTTGTTTTACCACAACTGTATGCATGATTACGTATAGCTAGAAGTTGCCAAAAAAATTTGATATTTGCACAATATACACTGAACATCAAGATCTTCTCCGAAAAAAAACACAGGTTCTTCAGACAATGTAGTATAATATTTCCGTAGGGGCTTACTCCCTCATTAAAGACGAGCAAAAAGAAAATCCCAAGTATATATAAGTACATACATACATGTGCATAAGAAGAGCAGCGGTAGAAGTAGCGATATATAGAGGCAGCCCAGACCAAGCGGCGACTCTTTCGGTTCGGGGGCATGTTTTCATTCGTTGTATATACATGTGCATGCTCACAGTTCAACGACCCGCCAGCGCCACTGCTACTATACCTCGATGCGCTTCTAGACTAGTGCTAGTCTAGGTATAGTCTCTCTTGGGCAGATATCGGCTCTGAAGCGTCGACGAGAGCCTATAGGCGAGGCTTGGCTTTTGCCACCCGTCTCCCACAATTTTTCCGCGCCTTTCGACGACACTTTGAACTACGGACCGGAGGAACCTACTTTTATTTCACTTGAGGCTTTCATAAGGTGCGTCAAATATTGAGTTAGTACGAGGAGATGTGTTATTTGTGTAGGCAATAGTCGGGCGATTGTGGTTGAATAATTTTCTTTCTTTTTTTAGATATCTTTGTATCTTTATACTTGTTTACGCGATTTAATATATTCGTTTTGAATAAAATATTCTGTTGAATTAATAATCAGAATTGTATTGGCGACTGGGCTCTACAGTAATCGGGTCATCTATCCCAGGTCTATGCTCTGACGCTTCTGGGAAATCTGTGTAGAGTAGACCACGACTGGCAAGCAGGCAAATTGGATGTGAGAGGGGAGACGTTACAGGTGAATTCCCTTTGCTTAGTGGGTCAAATCTAAGTATGAAGCTATCATTAAAGTAGTATCTAAAATAGCGTTTTATCGTAGCATTGTAAATTGAACATTGAATGGATTTTGTATGATTTCGTTAAAATGTATGAATTGATTATACATTCACAGAACAGTAATGTTTGTTCCATGATGTATTAATTATCGCGAAACTTGTAATTCTCCTAAATTTTACTTTTGTGTCTTGTGAATTTTCTTATTTTAACACATTCAACTTCTGTCCCATAGCAACAGAAACTACCATACTATCTTAAATAGTTAGTAATTTTCCTACGAGATTTGAAAAAATGCTTTTTTATATTATCGTCGTGTTTGTTAAAGCGTTAACTATAAATGTTACTAAGTACATGCAAACTTTTACGACTGTTGGAAGTATGTCAGTACATCGTTACTCACTTTTTCGACTGTTATCAAAAATGTGAACACAAAAATATAGATTGGTTGTAAACAACGGACGTCGAAACAGTATTCAATGATGACTGCAAATAAAATTTATTTATTTATTTGACACTCCAATATATTAAACAATCAACCAGAGACAATAAAAGCTCAGTTTATTTATGCAAGAACAAGAAAAATTATTAATATAATATTAATTTTTGTTGTAACATTCTCAGTGAAGATATTAATACACTTCAGCATAATATGTATGCTTTTAATATTAACGATATACCTCGATTTAATTAAACCGATTCAACAATTAGTTTTGCACCTTTAATATGATTTTTTTTAATTATTAATAATCTCTTAGATGGAATTTTCTATAAAAGAAAAGATTACTTTGCAAAGTTTTAAGTTTTTCACAATTGAACAGTAGTTGTGATAATTTGATAACATAAATTGTTGCCTGTAATAGATATTTCGCCTTTGTTGTTGGCTAAAATAGAATTCATTATTGACGAATGATCAATGACCGCCTTAAACTTATTGCTACGGTCTCCTCGTCGTAAAGTTGCAAATTATTATGTGACTCCTACACTGAGAGAAGTATTTGTTTCTCCCGAATAAATGCATTTGTTCAAAATCCTTCTCTCAGTGTAGAACTCAATGCTTTGCTAAACGCTCATTCTGATATCTAATCGTACTACTTTATGAAACTGTGAATTTTCTAAGGTTAAATTTTCTACATTTATTTAACAAAAATATTTTCTACAGTTCAATTCATAATTATATGCATCGATAAGTCACAACGCATAATATTTTCAATACTAAAGAGCGACAAAGAGAGCGTAATTTAACAGAGGAAGCTCATCCAATAAATCAATAATTCATTCTTTTCTTGTCCTTTGTGCTAGAACAAATTAACCCCCTGTTATTTTTCTCGCGCTTTAGACAAAACGTAGAACCAATTTGCCGGGAAAAAATATAGGCTTTGCACTCTGGCAGAAATCCTTACCCCCCTTCTCTCTCTCTTTCTCTTTCCAATCTCATCAATTTCTCAATCTTGATCTACTTGAAGAATCTCCACTCGTCCATGATAATAGACCTAATTAGTAAACTGTCCATTTGACTCTGTGTTCTCTCTCTCTCTCTCTCTCTCTCTCTCTCTCTTTCTCTCTCTCCCTTGGATTTGCAAATATCGACAGCAGGTGTATATATAGCCGAGATCGATAACCGACGAGGAAAAAATGTCTGTGGAGGCGTGAAAGCGCGCGTGTAACGGGATGCCAGCATAATTTAATTTATAGAGCGCCTGGTGATAACACTCGATACGCGCGAAGATGTGCGAGAAATCTTAGGAGGAGAGAAGAAACCTTACAAGGACCACGCGCGCACGAAACTAATTTCTCAGCTGCGTCTCTCTCTCTCTATCTCTCTTTCTTTTCAGTCTCTGCTTGAATTCCGCACGCTCGAAACTTTTGCTCTCTCTTTCTGTGCCTTTCTTTTTTCCTTTGTCTTTTTCTTTCTCAAGTGACATTCTTGTGAACTTTTGTCATTCTTTGATGCTTGCTACGTGCTTTTTACTCGAAAGAGAAAGGCTTTTCCCTGCTATGATATATTTTTGCGGTAAATAAGAACTTTGAGAGATTCTTGTTTTCATAATCAACATTTGTTAGACTACCACGATAAATGCTTGTGCTGAAAGCTCTGACAAGCTGATTTTGACTGCAGGAGAAACAAACAGGCGAAAATACAAAAATACATTTGAAAATCTGTTTTGTGCTCTCAGTTTAATTTCATTCAATTTGGAATCGAATTGTAAACTCCAGCGACCGATTTCCTGTAAGCTACTCGAAATTTGCAAATCGAGAAAATCGTTTTATCCGACATTTACGTTTCAAAAAACGACACGGGCTGTTTTAAGCCTGTTATTCAATTCAAAAGTGGCTTTGTTATAAGCTTGAACAGGTGGTAAAAATGACGTTTTATTGCTCATCAGTTAATAGAAAAAAGTTCATGCACTTTTTGCTTGATTAAAAATATTCTAAATGTAAAGAAGCATCAAAAAATCAAATGTTGCAATATTGTAACAAAAAGTATTCATGTTCATGTATTCGCTGAAGCTGAAATTCATACACGTGTAACAATGATTATATTCGAAACAGAGAGTCGGTTCTCGTGTGGTTAACCGCGCGCGCGGCCAAATCATATCGGCATCGGCACCGGCAGTTCTATTGCTGTTGAACTCATTTCGCGGATGCTAAGCCTTATATAAAACCGCATTTTGATACGGTAGCCTAACAGTCCTCTGTCGGTAGCCAAACGAGCAATAGGTAGCTTAATTGGCGGTAAACCCTCTTAAACTGGCATCAAATTATATTATACGATTTTTAGAGGCGTATTGACTCAGTAATTGAATCTTTATCTGTATTTACAACTCGCGCGACCGTGTACGCGTGTTAACCCATATAAATTACGTTTAATAAGAGGATATTATAAATTAATGTTTGACGTGGAAAATGAAAAAGCTTTAATTAAAATATTGAAAATATAAATCCATTGACTAAGAATAATCAAGATTTAAAGTAAAATGAAATTGTAAAGGTATGTGTTTATATATAGAACAGTAAAAGGTGATAGAGTTTACTGTTAAAACGCATATAGCTCAAATTGAGAAAAAGGATGTAGAATTGCGCATTAATTTGTAATTCGTAATAATTGCTCACTTTACAATACGCTGATAATATTTTTCGAGTCAGGGTGTGTAAATTGCATCTTTAAAAATTTGTAAAATGCGTAAAGTATCTATGTTTGTTGCAATTTTCATTAAATTATTCTGTTTGAATCAGCATTAACAAATTCCACCATTTACAGTTATACCTGCAATAATATAATCGCAAACGTGTCATCGCGCAGAAAACCATACGTCCAGCATAAAAGTGCTTCTCGTACAATGGAACCCGAGACTCAGGGGGTTCGAATCGCTCGAAATCGATTGAGAATTCCGTACGGCGTGGGCGATAATGACGACGGAATTCGCCGCCGCTGGCGGCAGCTGCTGCTAGGTCTCTCGCAAAATTACAGCGTCGAAGCAAACAGCAGCAGCAGCGGTGCAGTCTGAAGGGTCAGGAGCCATATGCTTTTGCTCTATACGGCATTAATCTCATTGACAGCGCACGGTATCGGGTAATTATCAGCTTCGCTGTATCGGGCAAAAAGAGGAACTGGTTCGAATGCATATGCCTATATATAGCATCGATTTTACTCGACTGCAGCCTACTGATGTCTGCTGCCGCGCCCTCTGCTTTGCTGTGTATGTTCTATTGCACGTTTACGGATAGTCCTGTACCGCACGTGCAGCTCTTTCACACGCGTGAACTCGATGCAGCGGATATATGGATACGTATAGCGAAGCGCAGAGAGAGAGAGAGAGAGAGAGAGAGAGAGAGAGAGAGAGAGAGAGAGAGAGAGAGAGAGAGAGAGAGCTTGTGTACGTATAGCGCGTGTGTTCTCCTACAGAAGCTTCGGCGGTAGCAGCGAGTTGCATGTGTTTCCGCGCTGATATTCCCTTCCCTCTTGCGCGAACCATGTCTCTCCGTCTAACCATAAGCTCGCTAATTCATATTCGCTGGCACTTTGCGCACCACGCGCTAGTATCACTCCTCTCGCGCACATTTAATGCAGCATATATAGTCGCTCAACCGCGGGAACCTCTCTCTCTCTCTCTCTCTCTCTCTCTCTCTCTCTCTCTCTCTCTCTCTCTCTCGCTGCGAATCTCTGCTTCTTCGTTAAGCCAATATGGGTTGTAGTCATCGTCTGTCCTTCCACTGCGTTGATGCATAACCAAGCGAGTGTGTACCCTAATGTGCGCGAGTGTTTGTGCATTAATTTGAGTGAGAATGCGTTGAAATTTATGTATGAGTAAGCTCGTATGTGTGATACGGTTATATGCCTACCACAACTAATAACTAGTTGGTAGTCCTCTGTGCAAACCTTAACTGAATAAATTTTATTCAATAATGCAAGTATTTAGGAGAGCTGCAACTAGAAGTTGTTACTCTGCACTGCTTATGTACTTGGCGTTGTGATCTTCTATTTTCGATAAAGGAGGTACCCGATGTTTGCGTCTCTTAAGTGCATGATATCGTGAGTAGGCTTCAAAGAGTTATGTACAGTTTAATTACGCTCTATATTTACTCTCACAAAAACGCGCGATATTTAATTTCCTAAACTAAAAAAAAATAGAACACTGGAATCTGAATGCTGTTAGTTCTTTTACCGTTCCTAACGCTTCTAGTTCTAAAATTCCAATGTAGACGTAATCACCAACCTATTCAATACACTATACATCATCAAATCACACTAATAATCAATTAATAATCGGTAGCGAATCCATCCTACTTGAACATGGGCCAATAATTCCTTACAAGCGCGTGCACAGAGAGGATCAATTGTGCGTTACGAGGAGACAAACAGAGGTCGATAGATCAAACGTCTTGGTCTACTATAATGCGTAAATTTTGTCAGTTCCGTGTGTGGGTGCATATGCTCTCGCACGCGAGCACACTCTATTGTCCTTCGTCCGTCTTACTCTAGCCGGCGGCTAAGATTTACTGGTTCTGCGTGACCTTCCGTCCGCGAAATTAGGACAATTCATCATCGCCGAGCTTCTGGGAAGCAATGATGTACTATATACATGTACGGGTATACTCAGGCTGTAGCAGTAAGTAAGCCTCAATTCGAGCTTTAGTTCAATTCGAACCGTATGCTGTTAAGACGTACGATTCCACAGTTCAGTTATATCGAGCACATATGATAATTTTAAGCTAATAAAAAAGCTGGGGATAAAATATCGATGACTATTTTTGTTGTTCTAACTGATAAGACTTTTAAATGGCACATACCTACATTTCAAGCAATATCAACTGAGCTATTATTGCCTTAGATAAATATAGTGTGCGAAGAAATAGGAATGAAAATCGATGAAATTCATCTCATTATCAGTATACTTGAAGTAAGAAGCATCCAATAAGAACCATCCGTTTTACTCAAAATCAACGTCACTCTTCCTTCGAGATGATGACGGCAGCACGTGAGTGCAATGATCCAGTAAACCGAGGGTGCTAATTGGACGTTTGACAGCAATTATCTTAAATATTCAATTCGCCGACTTGTGGTGGCGCTGGCAAACGTCACGACCTTTGTTGACATGAAATCGGTCTGCACACACGCCTCGACTCACTCTGCTGCTGCTGCTGGTGCAGCTTCTGCGTTCATGCGATAAGACGCCGCGACGCAAATAAACCGCGCGTACGTTTCACGTGAACTTGGAAAGTCGCTGTATTTCATTGGATTAGCTGCTGGGACGACAAAATCTATGTGACGCTTAATGTGTAGCAGGCTGCCTTGTGAAATTTCTAGCGTAATTTTAGTTGATGCTGTTTTATTTTATTTATGAGAATTTAATGTTTTAACATTGTAAAATTATAATTATATGGATAGCAATTATTTGCCTATAAATACAAAATTGTTTTTGTGAATTTTTGAAGTATGATATATAGAGTATGATATATAAATATAGAGTATAATATTTTTAAAGTATG
Organism: Cecidostiba fungosa; assembly: GCA_900474305.1. Lineage (NCBI taxonomy): Eukaryota > Metazoa > Arthropoda > Insecta > Hymenoptera > Pteromalidae > Cecidostiba > Cecidostiba fungosa. Next base: position 55,164 of record UCOJ01000186.1, on the reverse strand, counting down.
ATATATGGAGTATGGCTCAATCAATATTTTAATAACTATATACAAACAAATTATCATCATTTTAAAAGCGACTCAATGAAACTTCATCATCAAAAGAACGTTGAAATTCCGAAGCATAAAAGCATGGCAATTTATATGCCCGTAAGCAATCCGAAAGGATCGTAGTTAAAAAGCTCTTAAAAAGCTCGCAACTGATTCTATGACTGCATCGGCTCGACTATTTCATGAATTTCATGCATTTCTCTTTTTTATTCCAATCTCGCAGTTTTGTGTACCACTTTTTTTCTAACCCCGGTGTCGCACGTATCAGCTCTTACAGTTGGAACGATTTGTCGGTATTTCATATGCACGACAAGAACGACGCCGACTGCAGGGTATTAATAATCAATAACCGAACAATCCATCGCACCAGTTGAATGCCCATTGTCATCTATTCAGGTTGTATTAACTTGGTACGATGCAAGAGAGAGAGAGAAGGGAGATGGTATGCACAATGTCTGGTAGTTGTGTGTATATATGTGTGTGTGTGTGTGTGTGTGTGTGTGTGTGTGTGTGTGTGTGTGTGCACGCAAGTACATGCGTCTGTCGTTGACGCGCCAAGCTTAGGTCTGCTGCGACCGCGAGATCCCGCGATGCAGAATTTGTTGAAGGGCCGTCGTTTACAATGAGTCGGTGCTTGCTGTATTGACAATGACCGTATTATTAGAGGAAAAAGTACGAAATGAATTAGTTTTGAAGAGTGAACATTGAAAATGTTTATAAGCTTATTGTCGAACAATCACTTGTGAATATTTTACATTTAATTTTAATTCTTTGATGCCGAAATTGATAATAATTCGTTTAATCGACACTTTGTAAAATAATTTCATATCACTGATTACATTATTGCGATAATATAAATTATACAATTTCTTTGATTTAAAAATTAATTCAACGTTTTATCAAAAATTAATCAGATTGTTCGGGACACGCTTAACATCTGGTTCTCGAAGGACTGAAATATTTTCATGAAATTCTAATTAGAATAACCTAAAATTAATAATGTATATGTTACTAATTAAAGGTCCTGACTTCGAATGAAAGCTATTAGGAAATCTACGAATGTTGTACGTAATTCCATCATTATGCTATTAACGTGACTTTATAACAGTTTATTGATACAAACTGCATTAGCGCCATATAAATAGACTTCAATAATTATGTATAAACAAGTAATTCGTTAGACTCAATATAGTTCTCGTTTTGTCATTTACTACAAATTATCGCGAAAAAATTATTGCATACTTTTCGAAAAACTCCAGTTATCCTCTCTTTGTTGATGGATTTCATAAAAAAAGAAGATGAAAAGTTTCGCTTGGATTTTAGCGATAGAAAAAAATTTGCGCGAAAGACCGAAAAAGAGCAAAAAACAAGAAAGCAAGAAAGAAACGAAACGCATCAAGAGTCCAGTCAGAAAAAAGTAGTTGAAAACCATGAATAAAAAAAGGCTCTCGTCATCTACGCGGAACTCTCGACTTTTCAGCACATATATGTGTGACTTGTCGAGTCGAGTTAATGGCGTACATGCATACCTTACTCTGCTAGTATAAAACATTTCCCCTTTTATTTTCGACTTTTCAGAGCGCGCATACCCCCGTCGGACATAATTTTCACGTTTTTCCAATTATATCTGGTATATAATCAATAATTTTTTTAGAAATACATTTCACATAAACCATATACATCGTATTAGTTGATATTTTGACAATTCGATCACCCGAACCACTCCTAGATGTAGTTTTTGTAAAACTTATATTTCTCCTGTCTGCTTTTTTGTTGTATCAAGAATCTCTGCGTTTTTATAAAACTATTGTTGGTGAATTTCGAAGAAGCCGTTACTACGGACAGTAGAATGAATCATAACAGAGATGGCAATCGCTTAGAGTGCTGCGCGTATCGTATAGTAGTAGTAGTATTTATTTCCAGTATAGATTTTGATATCCTTGAACCTCCCACTCTCTACAACGGTATTTTTTATGATTTTTGTATTCACGACGAATAAAAATATGAAATTCTTTTTTGCACACCAAACATTTTACGAATATTCAAAAGTATTAATATTTTCTTGTCGAGTAAATCCGACAAATGCATGTGACCCACTTCAATGAAAATTTTACTAAATTATCCTTTTGAACTTTGACCCGTAAAAAGTTTCAGGTTAACTAAGTGAGTATCAAATATTATACGGCTAAAATCAAACAACTGATACCAAAACTGAGCGGTATTGAACTGAAGGATTTATTGTTTCTATTTATCCATCATCTAATATTAAGATTTAAAATTATCTCGATATTTCAATTGTGTTCTTTAAATAGAAAATTGATAAACCACAATAATATTTTATTGATACCAGTATAGAAATGTCAATGGAAAATCGAAAATTTCGAGTAGTGGAAGAATTAAGTTCTTAGTTGATTTCTGAAAATTGTCTATCGTCGCTTATAATTCCAATTGTTGATACGTTTTGAAAATTGCCGACTCCTATTCGTTTTTCAATGGTGAAACAGAGCCTATTTCGGAACTTGTTTAAAAAATGCAACAATGTATAGAAAGTGGCTTTTTAGTCTCCTATGATGATTTGAGCACTCGTATCAGAAATGTCAGGCTCGATAGAAAAAGTCAATTTTTCTCTCCTAGTTTACCGTCTACTCAAATAAGCTCAAATAAATAGCAGACAGAATGACTTTCTCTCCAGCTATACACTCGCCGCTTTTTTTTGATGCACATATACACAGGGTTTAATCATTAAAAGCAAGATTCCGTGCGCTCTCACCGGCAAGCGGAATATGTGCAAGGCTTGCATTAAATTCCGCCGTTACGGCTTTCCTCGTCTTTCTCTCCCTCTCTCTCTCTCTCTCTCTCTCTCTCTCTCTCTCTCTCTCTCTCTCTCTCTCTCTCGCTTGCTCCGCGCTCCACAAAACACACGTGTCAGCTGCCGCCACTACCGCCATCACCGTCCAAGAAAAGGGGGGCCACACACAAGCAAACAAGCACAAGCTACACACATAGACACAGCCAGAAGAGGAAGTGATGTACATTCACGAAGCGTGAAGTCACGATAAACGGCTTCGGTTCCAACGTTGGCGCGACGAACGGATAAGGGTTGCGAGCGAACGAACGGACCTGTGCAAGTATAGAGGCAGAGAAAGCTCGAGAAATAGGGAGAGAGAGAGATTCACGAATGAACGGAAGATAGTGAAATACAGAGATGCAGAGGAATGGGAAGAGATACACTGTGGAAAATAAAACTGTGCATTAGTTAGTCAGGATGAAACTTTACAGGATACCGCGCTAATTATTATTAAATAGATGATAGCATTGATTTTACTTTTAGATTGACAACCTACGCTCTTTTTATAAATACTGCAATTTGTACTGCAGTCTGGAAAAATCGTTATTTCTCTCTATTTTTTTTTCTCCACTAGGAAGTTGAGTTGCGAAAGGCTGAAAATATGAAAATTAACATCTTCTTTATATACTACCTTTTACTAAAATTTCTGCTAGCTTTATTTTCCGTCAATTCTCCGTTGATGCACTTCCATATTCTTTTGCCGCAGTAGAAATAGAAACACTAACGCAAACAAGCGCAAGCGAGTTTTCTAACTTTCACTGAGCCGCGAAAACCTCATACTAACTGGCAGGATCGACATTGCGGAATAATAGCATAGAGGTGAAACTGCCACACCGACGGCAATAAGAAGCAACATGTCGTCGTAAATACGAAGAAACAGACGAAGGAAGCACACTGTCGACATTGTTCAAGAGATGATGGTATGACTGGTTTTATAAATCTTAAAGAATAAATGGGTATTTGACATACGTCTTTTGTTAATTCTATCAAGATACCGCAAAAATGATTAGTTGTTAATCTATATAGTTGGAATAATATTAATGTAAGCATTACTGGTTAACATTGATTTTTAGAATTTTAATGCATCTACCCTCCATCAACATCGAAATCAGACTAGATATACTCTCGCTCACATATTCAAAGCAAACAATAGACCCTCTCGCATATAAAGCGAACTAAATGTCCTCCCGCTTTCGTTTGAAGACAAAGAACCAGCAGTAGCAGAGCAAAGCGTATAAAAAGAGGTTCATATAGTACGTACAGGAGTTTTCAGTCACTTTTGAACAAAAATCTTTGAAAAGTAAAAAACACACATAATTTTAGTACTGTAGCTGAAGCAACAGTATTTATTTCAAAAGATCACTCGTACATTATATAACTACATAATTAACTGGCTCGTTTTCTCGACAGTCACATCGTCTTCTATTCAATTCAAGTCGCATTTCTCGTTACACCTGCTTCCTGGAAGACTGAAAGACGCCCCCTTTATCCCATTATCCAAGAACGCGTGCACATCAGTCTTCAATGGGGATTTCGTAGTAATTAGCTTGCAAGCTCTTCTAAGCTCTTCTGTGATGTGCAACCGATTAATGCCAAACGTTAAAAATTTGATAATAATCATCAAGTTTCATCGATGCTTCTCATATACTTGCAGTTCATCAAAATTCAAAATTATTGAAGAATATTAATACATGCTCGACTACTGTAATGGTAATCGGTACAAGGTTTTGAATGACACTGGAATATTGAATTTAATCTGAATAATAACAATCCAAAATTACACTTGACGCAAACATTTGAATGTTTGAATACATGGAATTATCGGAACAAACAATACCAGTACACCAGCAGAAACAGGACTAGTATATCAGTAGAAATGCAGAAATAGTAGTATTATGGTGGTAGTGATTCCACTCGTAGTTTTAGTCACTCGGACCCTCGTTAGCCGCTAACGAGCGGCCAGGGTTGAGCAGTAGCTCCTTTGCGAACCTCCACTGCTCCGAATTGCAAGAGTTGAGAAACTACATATATATGCAGTCCAAACGAAACGCGCCTCTTTGCTTTCCCAAACCTAAAGAGCTTACCTGCTTCGATCTTTTTTTCCCCCATAAAACTGACAAACTCTCGAATCACGAGGGTAAAATTCTTGTTCTTTTGCCAACTGGACAAACGAACAAATCGAGTACACTGTACGTGTATTTGTGTTTAGGTGCCAAGTTGGAAGAATGAACAGAGGCTGTGAAAAGTAATTGTTGAGTAAAGCCTCTGCAGCCGTTTGTTTCTTTTATCTCATGGAGGATGCTAAAACAAATAAAATGTCGATCACGCGTATTATATATCCATTTGTATTTTATTTTGAGAAAGAGAGAGAGAGAGTAAAAAGTGGATACTAGTTGCGATAATAGCTGATGGTCTATGCTCTGAGAAATCTACAAAAAATTTTCCCGCGCATCCACCATTTTTCTTTTTGGTACGCTTCTCTATATATCAAGGTGCATGCAACAGCCGTAGATCTTTAACCAAGACAGCAAGTGAGTGAGAGAACACTCTATTGTTTGAGTTACCACAATGGCGAGATGAAACCTCCAGCATAGAGAGAGAGAGGAGGGGGGAGAGAGAAGGATCGAAGTTCTCTCTTTCCGGGGCACAGCATGGTTGGTATACTCGTGCAGCCTCTTCTCTTTGTCCTCTAGCATTTTGCACTGCTTTTTGTTTACGAATACTTTTACGTCAAAAAAGCACAAGTATACGAGAAAGTCTACGAGTGATTTAATTAAATTTGTTGTATGATTTGTTGAATCGTTGAGAATTTGAACGATGATTATTTCACATATTACACACGAAACAATTATTTTCGTAATATGAAACATTAAAATGTGCTTACTGTCGCGGCCTGGTTGCATAAAAGCTCGAAATATCTCAAACCATGCACAATTAATTTTAAACTTAACGACGAGACTATTTTTACACACGATACTGACATTATAGATATAGCATTAATGTCAAAATGTATTAAAGACTTAACTTCGATCATATATTCTTATTGAGTATAGCTAAATAATTGAACAAAGTAAGCCAATAACTGAGCTCGACTTTTGAGCTTTATCTATTATTACCAAAGCTCTAAAAGCTATATCGTTTATTTATTTATTTTTTTCACTTTAATTGATTCTGTCTGCACGTCGAAAAGCAGCTGCACCTCTTCTCTCCCGTCGACTCTGCCAGAAAACACACGTATGTGTGTGTATATATGTATACACATAGCCGTGTTCCATTAATTCGACCCCTTCGCGTTTCAGCTCGACGCTCTCTTCAGTTCGTGCGAGCTTTCTGGACGCCGCCACCGCAACGAGACAATGCCTCGGGGGAGGACCAGTCGAGCGAGGAAAAAGCGAAAAATCAGGTCGCTACTGTTCTACGCGTGTGTATGTAACAGGTGCAGAGCGGGTGTAATCAGCGGAGATGCTTTGCCTTTTGCCTCGCTTCTTTTTCGGCTAGATTGAAAGCTTAGCTTGCGGACAGCAAGCCTGCAGTCTTTTAGTATACCCATCTGCCGTTCAAATAACTTCTCTACCTCTATGTTTTGCGGCTCTTTGCCATCCTGCTTTGCCTGCTTTTGTTGATGATTTTCTCGCGGAGTGAATTATGCATTTTTTTAAAACAATATTAATAATAATAGTAATAAATTAAATTAAACAGCACAGACGAAATTCACGTCGATTTATTCGTAGTGTCGTATAATACGTAAGGTAAAACACATTTTACACGATAGGCTCACGAGATTAAAGTTCGTGCTAAAAATTCCTAGCCGCCGGCGAGACGTATTATACATATCACATTATCTTCTCTTAGCAAGCGAAAAAACAAATGTAATTAAAACTATGAAGAAATTATGAAGATAAAAATCCGGCATAACGGAGATTCCAGTCGCACTGGCTGTACGTGCGGTCACGACATCCTGTGTAGTAGTTGGCTGTGCCAGTAGTCGCGCGACAAAAAAATTGCAGACCTTTTATAACACGAGCGTCGTATTCTTATGAGCGCACGCGCGGTGTATACAAAACTGCGGTACGTCACTTTACGAGATTTGCTTCAATTTCATTATATTACACTTTTATTAGCGTTATTCGGAATCAGTGCCTTTTCGTTTCGATGTAATTTTTCAATCGTAACGCATAAAACAGTATATACTTTGATGGAGTCTGCAGTTAAAAACAAAAGAAGATATTCATCACCAAGAATTTTGTCCCACACAATTTAATCATTCACCTAAAACACGCCAGGACGCGTAGCGCGAAGATTGCGCTTCAACCGCGCGCGACAAATCATTTCCGTGATTTTTTGACGACGTCATTTTTTTCAGGCTCGCTCGAGTTTTTCTCCCGCACTTTATTTTTCATTTGTCGGGTCGCGCGAGCTTGAAGCCATCCTCTGGTGTACCGGAGTTGCTGTTGCTGCCATACTCACAATTCGAAAGCGACGGCGGTGACGCCGGTGTGAAAATTGGCTGCCGTTTGCGCGATTTATGCCCATCGAACTGATTTATCGCGTGTTGCCGCACGTGTCGCTCGGCCAATTTTGCATTTAAGCGCGCGCCACGCCAGCCCGAGCGCGGCTTTTTGATTATTTTACCTTGGCAGTTACCGTCCGTCATTGATAAAATCCTTTGGTGAAGCCCAGGCGGGTTTTCCTCTCGTTGCCAGTATACAGGTATACTGACATATTTTTTATTATTGATATAGTGTGATGTTTGCCTTGATTAGCTTTTTTTTAGCTTTTTTTTCTATATACAACACAATTGCTAGATGAACTGGAATTTGATATAATAATCCCGAGTCATGCCATATTGAATCATCAATACTGCTTGTTCAACGAGAAAACTTTGGTTCGGCTTTGTTGTTTGGTTTTAGTCATTTTACTAGACTTAAAAGTACTTCATTATGTGTGTGTATATATGTTTGTTTGATTACTATTTCTTTAATAATCAAGTGAACGCTAAAGAAAACTATTCTTAGCAAACACAGTCAATGACCTCTACTTACAGATTTGATAACAAAGATCAGCAAAAAACCCCCTTCTAAGTTACATAATACAAAAGCATTACAGAGCGATAGCTGAAAATTCGCCAGTCTGTTCAAACAGCCGAGGGTAAAATGAGAACAACAATAAAGAAAAAGAAAAAGGCAAAGCAACAATAGTCAAGGTGAATCATAAAGAAAAATCATTGCGGCTCTCACCTACTCTTCGAATTCACCACCTCATTCGCGGAACCTCCAAGTTTCCAGTCCATGCACATTAAACTCTTGCGCACAGGCCGAGGCTCTCGTAAAGCCTCGCGTCGACCGTCGGCGATAAAACTGCGCGGAGTTTTGAGTTTGCCCCGGCGCAAAGCACGAGACAAGCAATATAGTAGGCAACGGCCACGTGACGCCTTGGCAGCAACGTAACAAGCGGTTATGTGCACAGCGGCGCGCACAAGTTTTCCACGAGCGCGTGCTACACCGCATACGATAACGAGACGGCCATTTCCCGTGGGCTTGTTTTGCCTCGCTCCTATCCATATAATATATAAGACGAGCGACTAACGTAAATCGGACCTTAGCGGCTGGTTTGTTAGTTGCCTCCACTTCTGGTGCCTTGCTGTATACTACTGGTATAATAAGAGAATAAGAGAGGAGGAAGTGCGAAGCGAGGAAAGTGAAAGTCGAGACACAATGCGAGATACGAAGACGTAGAAAAAGGACAGATTATATTGCGCAATGAATTTATTTGTTTTTAAGGAGCCAGACGAAGGATACGGGAGAGGCAAAGGATTGCCAAGCGGTCGGCGCTTCTCGAAAAGAAACTTTGGACTTGGTGTTTAACTTTGTTGTTTGCTGGTTGTCGTAGCTCGTTTGTCGTGTTGTTGTAGAAATACAGATATATATTTAATTATTTTTTTATCTCCGGGTTATTTCAAAGTTTTTACTGAATTTGAGATTTCATTTATATAGATATGTTTGCCTGACTATATTTAATCTTTACTACTTGTTGAGCTGCCCATATTTGAGTGAACGTTTACGAATCGTGCTTTTGCGTAATTAACTTTAAAATATATTTTTTTTTTTTTTATGTTTCAGGTACGTTAGACGTCGACGACTTTAATTTCTCTCAGTGAGTAATAATTATTTAGTACTTAATATAATTATGACCATTATAACTACTTATTAGCCAAAGTACTGCTAGCGATTTCAAGGCTATGCCTGTTTCGTTGATACATTCTTCATAGAAGAAGTTCAATTCAACAAGTTCTTCTTAATAATTCCAATTAAAACATCATCTCATTCTATACCTTCGAAGCTTTGTCATCCGGTGGAAGTGAACTGTCCAACTGTGGCTAAACTGTGCGATCGACATTTTCTCTAGCACAGTCATTATCTTGAACAACTCTCTTCAAACTTTGACAAATCCCGGCAATAGAACGCAGAACGCGCGACACTTCAAGAGTGGTCAGTTTAGTCAATATTATTATTCGAAACATTAGCGTTGTACCGGACGGAAGTGACATAGAAAGCAGCATTTCACCACTGCTCTCGACGAGCCTTCCGTGGCTTTCACAGCTGTCATTTGTCCACCACAGTCCTTACGGTACGCTGACGAGTGCAGCAGCTCGTTGTCAAGAGAATGCGATGTATGTGCACATGCAGGTCTTCTGCCGTTCTGCTATGTGTAATTCTTGGCTAATTTGAGGGTCTCTTGATTTTGGATTTAGTATTAGGAACCACGCGTGTGGTTGACCGGTACCGAGAGAGATAATCTGGTCAATAAACGGCGAACCTCTGTGGTTGGGTATTGACAATTTTGGGGAACCCAGCGACGAGGATTTGTTGAAATGCTCGAAGAGTTAATTCTGTTGATGTGATATCGGGTTGATGTAATATTTACCTAGATACCTACTGGAACTGTATTGTATTATTGAAATATCAGTTTTATTTCTACTCTATTTTTACAAATATTGATGGTTTCAATTTGCCAATTTGTCACAAATGGGTTTTATTGAAAGAGACAAATTTTTTAGCAAGATTTCTATGAATCTTTCGTTGTGCAAAAAAAGTTTGCAGTGATATTGCAAAGTTTAGGAGCAATAATTATTCAAGTCTTTGCACTATTTTTTCAAATATAATTTATGACGCTAGACTAGACTGATGATTAAGAGCTTGGTTCAATAATTATAGTCTCGAATATTTGTTTGTGTCATACAAAATTCATGATTATTAGCTACCCTCTGGAAATCTAAATTAGGACTACTTGATCAACGTTTAGTGAATTACAGAGACACGAACTTTCAAAACCCCCATATTCTTAAAAGTACAACAATATGAACAAAGATGTGACTACAAATAAAAAATAAGATTTTTTTCAAATCAGTATTTTATATGAGCTTTCCTTCAAATTGTCAGTATACCGTCCGAACAAAATAAACATGAGTTTGCTTTGGCACACATTTACAATAGCGTCTAGCTTGCCTATATTTTCGCAATTATACTCAGGACAGACGCATTACTCATCGAGTGTCGTCCACCAGTTATCAAATATTACCTTATCATTGAGCAGATTTATCGCTAATACGTTCGCCGGAATTTATGTTACTGCATAAACATCAACGATAAAGCAACACTAGCGAATACAGGATAAAATCTCGACGTTGTAATAAAAACATTTACAAATCGTCCAAGTTTGTTTTTTATTAACTCATGAATAAAAAACTCATATAAAATGCACCCACATTTCGTCAAAAAACAAGTCGAATGAAATCAGGACTCCATACCTTCTTTCCGGAATCCGTATATTATCAGACAAGAAGCGAAGCAAGTAAGAATGCACGTTTTCGTGCGTGAAGGAAATAAAGAATCAAAGAAATCAGAGCAGTGATAAAGCGAGAGGAGCACGAGTAGCTAGTAGTATAAGAAAGGCTCTAGCGCGACGAAGCGAAAAGGAGAGAGAGAGAGAAGGGGGGGGGACGAGCTTGCGCGGCGCAGGAATATTAATCGCAGCCGGCGTTTATATACGCGCTTCCCTCTCGCTCGTCCTACATCGCGCTGGCTCTGCACGTGGTGAGCGAGGAGACAGGCTACTAATGAGACCAAAAACATCGCATACACACGAGAGTAGGAGGAGGCGCGCGCGCGCGAGAGGTAACGACCGTTCTAAAAACGTAACCGACTGTGATTTAGGAGACGGTAATGGAGCGTCAGGGACAAAGAGTGCGCGCCAGTCAGATTCCGTAGAAGAGCGGGCACACATGCGAAGGATTTTCTGCATACATCAGATACATATATATGTACATACGTCAGTATAGTGGCTGCTTTCGTTACTTCGGTTTGGCTGCAGCCAACGACTAGTTCTTTTTTCTTTTTTTTGCTTCGCGATGACAAGTAGCTTCGCCGACCGCTGTTGTTGTTCTTCCGAGCTTTTTGCGGGTGACCTCCTCTCTGCTATACATGCGCACTTTGTCTACGTACTCTTTGACGCTGTTCTCTATTTCTTGTTTGAAATTTCCTGGGTGTTTGTATTCAAAAATTTTCAGATGATGCGAAATTGTTGCGTTTTGCTGGTAAATTGCAAAAATATATCATGGATCCAGGTTATACAAAGGCTGATTATTGTATTCAATTTTTTTGTTATATTTTCTGTCAAGCTGATTGTCGTCTTTCTTTCCTTCTAAATGTGCGTGTTAACGCACGTGACGCTTCGTAAGAGATTAAGCCGTGATTTTTCAGAACAGAATAAGACATAGCACGCACTCGACTGGGCAATATTTTTTTGCGCTTAATGGATCTGTAATGTAAGCGATTCCACAACCAATATCAAACACGAGAGACTGAGAAATAAAAAAAAATCCTCATGTATATTTATGTACGAGAAAGAAGAAAAACGAATGAAAGGGCGTGGAAACGAAGGAGTGGAAAAAATCGATTTATCGGCTAACTCTCAGCAAGGAACATTCTTGTGTTAGAAATGCAGTCAAGAAAAAGTGTTAACTATAAATTTTTAATTCTAATGTTAAATATTCATAAAGACAGAAGATGAAATTTATAATTGCTGTTACAAGATTCATTCTCGACTATCTTCAATTTGCAAGCTTCTATATCCAAATAAAACTACGCCTGTATAACAAGATAGAGTAGTATTCAACTTTGATGTACTTACAGAGAGATAGAGAGATAGTCAGTTTGGTAATAGTGTGGTTGCTCTTCTGACGATTAAATCAGTCCACCATGTCTCATATACCATGTTGCCATACACAGTTGAAACAGTCAGATGTATGACGTTTACTGGTTGGAAAATCAACATCCCGTTAAACCGCTCAAAGTATCGTATACACGTATCTGCTGGTACTCGAGACTTTCATACGTATACATTCAGGTTTGAAGAGTTAATTATAAGGATAGCTGTTAATTTTGCGAGTCCAGATGTCCTCTTCAATGAGTGAATGAGCAGCATACGCTTATTACCTTGCGATTTATACGATGCAGGTATACTCCATTCTAGAGTGGTGATGTGAAAGAGTGCTTTTGATTTCGAACGGAAAAGGAGATAGTTACTTTTATAGTTGCGTCAACATTGATGAAATTCGATGGGAGATTGTGACATTTGTATTTTTACTTTATTATATAATACCAATAAACGATTAGTTTACTAATTGCAGTCTTTCGAATATGTATACTCAATTTCAACTAGATGTCGTAGTATTCAACCAACCAAAAATTATTTGTTGGTCAAACTTTATACAAATATATGATTCAATTTGACCATCTTTTGTTTGTATATTAATCCTCAGTCTTTTATCCGAACGAAGTCCATAGTTATGTAATTTATTCGCCCTTTTTCTCGTTTTCTCTTTTCCTACCGGAATCGACTAGCCAAAACGAAAGAAAGATCGAACCGAGGTAGGAAAGAGACTAGCAGAAGCGATAGAAAAGTCAAATACAAGACTCGATTAAGCGAATTTCATTATTCATCGTCTTATTTCCGACCTCTACGATTCGAGCGTCTCTCTCTCTCTCTCCTCTCTTCTCTTCCCTTCTCTTCTCTTTCACTTCGACTACTCCTTTCGTCGTTTCCTTCGTCTTTTATTACGGTAGACTAACTCAACCAGCCTCAGGCAGCTGTCTCGCGAGATTCGACAACGGAAAAACTGCTATCGTTGTGTAAGGTCGTAGTCTGTACTTCACTGATTTTAAATGAACTAGGTAAACCGTATTTCTTTGGTTTCAAAATTCGAGCGCACATGTATGACGTAATAATAATTGGAAACTGCTGCATATTCAATTCATGGAAAAAAGCCGAGCCGCATTGTTGATTTACGTCACATTTTCGTTCTTGCTATCTTTGCATTCGATCCGATAATCAACTTCTATATCTCTATGAATTACTGTCCGTAACAATGATGAACCATATTACAATTACTAGATTGTAACGCCATTTACACAATTGTCATTTGTAACTTCCGTGATTTATTAAATTACATAATTTAAAAGATGATAATTATTATATCTTAAAACATTCTTTATGTATGAATTAAATAAATAATCGTAAAATAAACAGTTATACAAAATTTGAGTGAAATATTGATCTCAACGTATCCATAATTCATGGACCCCGTCAATTAATTTTACAAATTCACTCGTTCACCTTAAACTTTCCTCAAAATATAAAATTAATTTTTCAAAGCTTGATACTAAAATATTCGGCGCGCTTCTTTTTTCGTGTAATATATCCACGATGAGCGAAACTTAAAACTGTAAACCGAAAGTTCAGTATTAAAACATTCAGTTTCCAATATCTCATGCAGAGCATCAAACACACACGTCACTCTCAAAAGTAGCAGCAGTTTGCCCAGCAGCACTGGGTCTTTTATTATTTATCATATGAAAGGGTGAATGACCTTGTCATATTTCACGAGGCGTGGCGCGTGGTTTGTCAGTAGCCGCGAATCAATAACCTTACAGTGGAAACGACAGCGACAATGCGCCATATATATGTATATACGTGTGCATTCATACACGTGCACGTGCAGGTATGTGTGTACAGCAGAATGTCCGAGAAATCGAATATCGAAAGGATTGTCAGTGAAATTCCAGACTCATACAAGTACAGGTATACACATGCAGACGACAGGCGAAGTGCGATTATTGTCTCTGTGAGAAAGCTATGGCAGCAAAACTATATACGCAGTTTCGTTGTACTTGAGACGGCGCCGTCTCTTTCAGGAACAATTCTTTTCACCTGCCAGATTGAAATCCATATAATGCTATTGTTTTAATTTATATTGGCTTTGTGATCAGTTGAAACTCTTCAGCTTTGCACATTGGTGTTTTGAATAGAAGCAAGCTTTTGATATAATATTGAACATTTGTTTGTTTGACTCCTAAGATTGATTAGATGAAGTTAGGTTGCGGTATCCGAAGACAATTACACACTGGTATTCATCATATTAATTCGTATGAACTTTTGTACTGCTCGAGAGCAATGCCAATTACTTAATGGTACATTCTCTCGCATAGTTGGTCTGCCTCAATTATTTCCCGCTCAAATTTTCACTCGGCTCAAAGTTTCTCGAGCAATAACGAAGTTTTGAGAAGGCTATGAGCTAGTCTCAGTGAGGTCAGGAAGACTGTCTAGTTTGATTGGATCTTCACTGCGTGGCATACCTTTGCACACAGCGTTTGAGCTGCCATCGATACAATGCCAGGTATGCAGTTCGATTGGCAAAGTTCTTTTTCGTAATAAATCGTGGTCTATTGTACATGTAAAATTCAATATCCCAAAGGTAGTTCAACACTCTAATTAACCAGACCGAAAGAAAGCTTCGATGACAAAAGAGACTGGCTTTAAATCTAGCTGAACAAATCAATCGTCCGTCAAAATGCTCAAGATCGATTTCATTGCTCTCTATCTACACTCGAGCAGTTCTTATTGCCTTCCTCGGCTCTCCTTTCGCCGCTTTTGACAATCTTTCCTGTCCTTTTAGTCGAAACGCCGCGTTTGTTCTTCAGTACCGCGCTCTTTGTACTCTCTCCTCTCTCGCGAAATCTTTTCACGTTCTCCTCTCTTCTGTTGCCGGATTTAATGGCTCCTTCTCTCACATCTCATTCCTCAAAATCCTAACTTTCTTTGCCTTCCTTATCTCCTTTGTGAGCGAAAGCTGCACCACACAGTGTCACGTTAGAGCAGTAGCAGCAGCAGCAGCAGCCAGAGCGATGACCTCCTTTGGCCTCGGAATCTTTTTAATATTTCCGCCCGCGCCCCTCCCCTCACGTCGGCTAATTTTTTCGGCTTTCCGTCTCTTCTCTGGCCGCCTGCAGCAGCTTTCCTCCGCCGTCTATTATGCTCCTATCGTCTCTCTGCCTTCTCTTTGAGGGTAGGAGAGGGACGAGGACACGCACGAGGTAGAGAGAGAAAGCGCGGAGTACGTCAGTAGTATAAGGGGCTGCGCAGCAGCGAGACTCTCTCTCTCTCTCTCTCTCTCTCTCTCTCTCTCTCTCTCTCTGCTGAACGCTGGCTTACCGGCCATAAGCTCGTAACAAATGCGTTTTACCGTCTCGCTTGCGATCATTTTTTTTCCTCCCTATACGCAAGACAACGATGCTTGTTACTGCTTTCTTATGTAGCATCCAAGTTTTTTCGTTTATTTTTTATCTCTTACCTCGGCTGGCGTTTGTTTGTGGCGTGAGATGTTTTTCGCGTAAATTTGTTACTAAAGTCTCACGGGGAAAGGTATTTTTGAGTCTTGCCGGCTTCTCATTTTTTTGTACTTTGCGTATACCTTACTTATTCTTAACCAGGCTGCTTTTCAGCAGGCCGATTTTTCATGCCTGACAAATGTCGTGATTTGTCTGCATCAAGGTGTCGAGACACCAGACGGAATAAATTCTGACTAGATAAAACTTGCATAGTAGCAAAATTTTAAGCATTCTTACAGTAGTAAACGTCGTATATATTATTTCATGAAATACTTGTTTTTTTCTTATATTATACTATGTAAAAAGAAATTTGAGAATTTGTTGACCTGAAAATCGCCGATACACGATGAAAATTGTCCAGGGAGAATTTATCGTGCGCGTATTTTCGCAAATAAAAGTGAATAAAATAAAAAAAGCACAGTTTTTTCATACATTTCCGAACGAATTTGCTTTTGGACGGTCACCAAGCCTGATGCTGCGAAAGAGAGAGAACATTTTTCCAGGAAAATCGGCTTGATCATTGTAAAATTCGCTCGTAAATGTACAGTGATACATACGCACACACATCGTTGAATGAATGAGTTGTTCTCTATTGGATTCACGCTCTACTGCTTCACGGGGCTTAATGCCTACGCAGCTGTACGTAATTTTATACAAAAACATATTTGCGTCCCCGGGATGATTCGAGCTCGAAAATAAATACCAGGAGAATAGCTTTGCCGCATTAACGCGCATAGCCGTAGGGGCAAGTTTGATTGCTTTGAAAAGTATTCCTCTGCTGAAATTCGTTTGAAAAATTTATACGCTGATCGGTGCGTGTAGTGCAATCAAATGTTTATTTATTTTTTACATTTTAAACTGGTATAAAAGGAACGAGTGGCGAATCAACGAATTTTACTCTCGCCTCTTAATAATTGTTTCCGCCAATTATTGACTAGTATAGTCATTGACCTCGTAAAGTTCTTTATTTTTGCAATAATCCAGATGCATAGCTATCGACACTTCATCCGTTGTGAAGAGCTGCAATATTCAATTTACGAATAACATGGTTATTTTTATTTAAAAGAAAATATATATATCAACTGATATGTACATGTATCTGCAAGCGCGCACGTGCGCCATAGGTATGGGAGCGTGGATATTGCATTGCCGATGCACAGAATCAACTCTTCAAATCCGCTTCCGATAAAAATATCCTCCTACGCTTTTCCCTCATATATTCCGTCACGGCATCAGCATGTTTCAGTTGGCAAACTTCATTTTTCCTTTTTCCCCGAGATTCAATAATGATAACGATGTAAGATTCTCTCTGGAATACGACGAAGTGTCAGCGTATATTCTTTCGGCTATACGTGCGGCACAGAACAGATTTGACGCAGCTGTACGAGCTGAATTCAGTCGAATTGTTGCACGTCTAGGAAAATTTATCTCTATAAGAGCGTCTGGTGAGTGGGAGCAGAGGAGACGGGAAGAAAACTTTGCCGAGTAGTCACCACCGGGTTTTCACCGTGGTCTACTATGCAGAAGATATAGAGGGAAAGAAGAGGACAATAAAGTCGCCACCGAGAGAAACTTGCAAATTTCTCATCATCGTGAACTTACTTTGGCTAGAAAGAAAGAGATTGTTTTCGCTAGTTTTTTTTCCTTTTGGCTCTTCTTCTTCCTCTTCTTCAGGTTCTTGGTCTCTTCCTCTGATTTCCGTACGTCCCAGTGACGGAATTCTCTTTCGCTCCTTTTTTCCGTAATTACAAACACCCTATTATCTTTGGAAAGTTCGATATGATCAAGGGGAGAGACATTTTCAAGACTATTGGATTTGCAATTACAAAATGGATTACAAGGAAGTTTGAGATGATTGTCTGATAAGTTATTTAAAGCTCACACGACTCGAGTTGGCGAAGTAGGGAATTGAGGAAGACAGTTCAAATTAAGCTCTTTACAAAGTTTCTTTTGTAATCAAACTTTAAAATCTGTTTAATGCAATTATAGATTTTCAATCTATTTTCTTTTGTGAAAATAAAGCGCTTTCAAAAAAATATAGCGATCGTATGAAAGTTGAAAAATGTTCGTGCAGCACATCAATCTGAATGTTTGATTGAATATCATCAATTTGTAAAAATTATAGGTTACTTTTCTTCTGTCCTCAATAATGTGTCTTGGCTATAAACATGACTGTTTACTTTAAGATAGTGAATTATAACAATATTTAGAGTTTTTTATTGCATCAAAAATTTTAAAACTCATCTTAAAAAGCATATTTTTCTTTAATTCTGTATTCTCTGTATTACAGGAATATGCATAATTACATTATTATATGTGGAACCGTGAATATATGCGAATTAGGCGTGACGGAATTTCACATCCTATACATAGTGAAACGCAGCGCAGTAGCGACATAGGTGATTTCTAATTAATAGGATGTACATACGCAATGAAAGTCTGCCCCGAACGCACATCATATATACCTGTATCCATTCGCTATACGTTACACACGAGGTCGAAACGACTAAATCTCTCCCTCTCAACTGTCGAGCCTCATAAACATTACGCATTCATTGTTAATGTCGAAAGCTGGAAATGTCGTGACACGTACTTGTATACATCATCGATTGATCCCATGGCTACAGCCTATACCCATTTCCAACTTTGTTACCAAGTATACATATATGTAGCCGATTCAGTCTAGCCTATATCGACTTTTTGGCAACGAGTTGACGAGAGCTTCGATTCTCGCTTTATATACTACATATAACTTGGTTTCGTTCTCGATTTTTTTTTTCTATTCCGAGTGACTGTCGCGTGACCGAGGAAGGCATCATCGCTGTTGGCTTACACTCGTTCGCGAGCACGCACCAAGAGAATCGATCCTGCGGGTAGTACTAGTCGTCCTGCAGCTCGATAACCATTAATGTAGAAGCCATGTCTGCGGGTCGGTGAAATCTGTTTAGGATAGTTTACGCGCTGCGAAAGTTTAGGCGGTTGACACACCAAGCTCGCGCGAGATGTAACGTCTCGGAGCTTTCACTACGAAGCTCGTGTGTATATATATATATACATGCACACATTGAGAGAAGAGGTAGACTGCACGTGCGAAAGCTCGGATCCACTTTGCCTGCTTGCAACAACGACGTTACGAAGATAATTGAGTTTCGCGGCTGCGCGACACCGCGAACTGGAACGACCGCATTTGATAAAACTTTTTCGGCGACGCTTTAGACTGCACGCTGCAGGAGTTGAGCCGCACTTTTGAACGCCCTGTGAGCCTCGAGCTATGAGTGCACGCGAGAGAAGCGTTATATGTATATATAGAGAGAAAGGCGCTCGGTTCGTTGCTGGCTAGATTTTCTGCCGGGATTTTGCTGCAGTTTGCGGCTGTTTTGGGAAATTTAGCGTAGACGCTCGAAAGAAGTGTGGCTGATGGCGTTGGCTCTCGATTCCGTGGTTTTGCTATTCTCTCTAACGCCGGAAACGGTTTTTCACTTGTGCGAAATAAACTTTTGGCTGCTTTTGTGCGGATGTTGTCTGTTTTTTTATCGTCATTGCTTGTTATAAGTATACTGACGGTTAACGTTTAGAAACGTCTGTGAATATACAGTACGAGAGGTAGGAAATAGTAAATCTTAGAAATTTCATATTTTATTATAATATCGTATGAAATGTTTATATGATTTTTCACATACGTACGTTTTCAATTATACAAAGTCCGAATGTAAATAGTCACCTGCATTAAAAATTTAAAATACTGATCCATAGTTATAGAGTTAGATTTAAACATAGAAAAGAGAATCATTAAAATTGCAATATTGTCATCCTGAAATTTAATCAATGTACATTTTTGTACTACATATTCTGTTAGTATCGACGTCCTACATATTCTATTATAATTAATCTTGCTTTGTCGCATTTTTTGTATTACTGATGTTGAAAATAATCTCTTCGTAAAAATCGTCGATCGAATATTGGACGTCAGTCAGCGCAATCAGTTGGCTCGTCTTTAAAACTTGATCGAAATGTCCTCGGCTCCTATTCCATGTACTAATTTTAACGAACCGAATCATGCATAATACACATCCACCTATAGTATATATAATTCGTTAGACGACGCGACAATTCATCAGTACGTCGCAAGCACACCTTCTATATATGTATATATAGGAAAAGAGAGATAGTGTCCGTCTGTTAGGCGCTATGCTCGTCGCCCAAGTTTTCGTAGCACCCGGCCACTATATCCGGCGAGTTGCGCCGCGCGTCTCTTTAATAATGCATGACTTATTATGCCCCTTAAAAGCCAGCGTCACCGCGCGTTTCCTAATTATGGAAAACTTTATTTGCCAAGTCGCGAAGGCAAAAAGATTAGGCGAAGATTCCTATGCTCACTTCTGCGACGTCCTAGCTGCCAACTTCTCAACTTTTCCAGTCCTGTATATTTGCGTGACGAAAATATCTATTTTTCATTTGTTGAACCAATGAATATTCTCGCCAGGACTCTTGAGACTTTTTTCTTGATGAAAAATCAAACATTCGAAAAACAGATTTAAAAATGAAAAAAAAAGAAGATACTTGAATACATGAATCAAAGATTGTTAGCTAGTAAAGCCCGTATATACCCAAAAGATATATGCAGAGATAAATATTCCGTATAGCACGTGAAGCTTCAGGCGGCAGCAACGAACGCGACACGAGTCTGCAGCGCTTGTATTATTAACGAAGCAAGTTTATCAGTTACCCGAGCACAGTTGGCCTGCTGTCCGCGTCGCCGTAACTGGTCGTTCGCTCGAGCCAACTGTTATAGCTACTTCCTGTTGCTACTATTGCTTCGATAATGAATAGTGTGCTTGCGATCGCGTTGGCGTTTGATGGCTTGATAGTTTGGTACTTGAAATAAAACAAATACTGCGAAAATTCAATGCTACAGACGAATAATTGTTCCAACATTATCGTCATTTTATAATTAGTATATCCATCAGTAGATGACGTGATAAGTTAGACAAGTTGTAACAAGCTTCAAGCATCATTCATTATATATAAATAAACGATCCCTTTGATGCTCGATGTAGATCTCTCCGAGAATACTTAATTGTACAAACTGTACTTCCATAGTACAGCTCTCGCGATACGACGACGCAAAGAAACTCCCTCGCAAGACATTTAGGGAAAAGGATATAAACTTCATTCGCTAGAATACCTAACAGACGCACGCTCAATGCTGTATGAGTATTCACATAGCTTGTTATTTAGTCAGAAGGGAGAGAACAGAATTCAGGGACACAAGTGTGCTAGGTTCTCTCGCTCAATCGATGGCAACTATATAAACTGGAAGCGCAAACTCGATTTGCATCAGTAGCGCGCTCGGGGAAGAGAGTATGCAGCACTCCTCGAGAGATTTGCGGAAATGCACAGAGAGCTGCTCCCGTAATTTCAATATCTTAAAAGAGAATTATGTGTCCGAAAACTCGGCTGAACTCGCGACAACTCTACTCGCAGCTCCTTCTCTCTCTCTCTCTCTTTCTCAAGTATTGCCCAAACTATGAGAAAACTCGAAGGCTGCCGGCGCGAGTTTCGCCGGCAAGAGAGGAGTGAGTAACGGCGGTTACTTTTGCCCAACCGCCGACGGTAAATCCAGCCTCGAGTTGCTTCGTAGCCCGCGTTTTCCAAGACGAAATTTCGCCAACTTCCTCGTGGCGGGTGAGTCTGTCGTTACTGCTGAAGATAGGGGAAGGAAGCTTTGCGTTTGGTAAGAAGGTGTCGAAATGGAATAATTTTTTTGTGTACCTGCTGGAGTTGAAACAAATATAGGAGAAAGACATTTGGATAACAAAGTTTCAATGATTTTATTAATTCTTAATTGAAGCTAAATTCCAAGTTATATTGTCAGATGGTAAATTTATTATCTGGAAATCGAGTATTACTGAAACGACGTATCATCCTAGAACATTAGCGGACAATAGCGGATGCTGATGATTATTACAATAGTTTGGCAAGACTTGACTTTCTGCGAGAACGAATTAAGCGTCTCGGAATCATGAACGCGCGCGAAATACCAATAATTCTCGACGGTTGTACCTCGGGAGCTAATACTGACGCATTACGACTAGATTTGACTGTGAACATGATGTCGCAGCGTATCTATGTCACCGTTCGCAACGAGGATCGAAATGACGACCTCCTATACGTGTACACCTAGCTTCACGAGATCTGATATTGCCGAAAGGGATGAATTGCACGCTCTGTGGGCCATCGTAGCAAGAGCCTTGATTAGAATATTGTTACGTAGATTTTCCTGAAATTATGCCACACTGATTCTCATCTAATCTAGCTAAGAGCCTGTGCTTTCTGCTGATTTGATGTACTTGAATTCGAGTGAATGGAATGTAATTTATTCGTTTCAAATATTTTATTACGACATTATACATAATCTGTATTATACTTTCCTTCAGTCCGTTCGAATTTTTGTTTTCAAGCAATCAGCTTTCGTCTGCCTATGAAGAATTGATCGTTCGTTAGACTATGTCCAAAATTATGAATATTTTGATCTATATAGTATGTCTAAAACTACTTACGAAAATAGATTTTCAAGAGCCTGTTTGCTACAGTTAGTCCAAACGCTCTCATGTACGGATCGTGGACCGCTACTCATTACAGATCCGATTTTATCGCCGTGAATAGAATATTTCGGGACTTCCCTGCAATCTTCGTTTCCTTCTTCATTGTCATGAGGAAAGTCGAGCCTTTTGAAGAATATTGTGCAAGTAATTATAAATTAGAATATGATTAAACATTCTATTAATAGATCTATAAAAATTGGATAATTTACAAGTGTCCTAGTTCATGAGCAGCTGCAATTACTCCAGCATAATCGCCGACATCTTTAACATAAGCAAAACTACACGATTTGTTACAAATCGTACCCTCGGGTGCCAATCCTACAAAACGTTTAATGTTGAAAAGGACATTAAATAATAATCAATTAAACGTAAAAATCGCATAAAACTTGAGTAATTACCTACCTGCATACTTTGTTGTTAATCTGTAACAATCAATGATCATTGTCGGTAAAGTATTCTTTCAATAAACAAAAATAAATAATTACTTTAATTACGTACGCTGTCATGAGAATAGTACCGTCGTAATTACGAAATCCTGTGTCATCGATAAATTGCTTACTGTAATAAATTTCACCATGATCTACTACTGTATCGCTTAGTTTGACGAATTCGTGATTTTCTCGTGCATCGCGCTCTGCTTGATAAATATAAGTGGCAGCAGTAGCATCCTAAACGCACCAATAAAAAAGGCATCCAAATAATCTCATTAATACTTAAGCAATAAATAATAATTTAACTATAGATTAAAGTATATAGTAGAATACTAGCCGTTACTATAACGATGCCGGTAATCATAATATTCACTTTCGGTTTTTGGAAGGCAGAGTACTTCAAATTAACGGCATTCCAGAATGTTGAAACATATTGAATTGTTTCCGAAACAGATTTATTCAAGTTCCTTAAAAGTAAATACGTTTAAAGAAACAGAAGAAAATTAGCAGTAAGTGAATTGTATCATCAATTTTTACTTACTCAAATAAAGCGTAATCTACGACGACAATCAGTTTCGGATACAAAGTTTCGTTGGACATTTCGGGGTACTCAGAACCTGCAAATGATTTATTATCTTTAAATGGTTAATCATAAAAAGTGAAACATCCTTTTACTGAGATCAATACTGACTTGTATCGGCGCTGCGTTTATAAACAATATGGTCTTCGTGGGTAACGTTATAAATCTTATGCCATTTTTTAGGAACAGGCCGGACCACTTGACGGTTTAAACTTTCTCCTATTACTCCATCCTGATGAAACAAAAATACAATCAATTTTATCAGAATCACAGAGCAATACGATAATATTACTGGTTATAAATATTTATTCATACATAATAGTTAAAACCATCTTTTTCGATGACTTGCAACATTGCCATCATCTTTTTATCTTGATAAAACTTGCCCAGAATATGTTCTCCGTCCTAGCAACATTTATTTTTTAATGAAATCGAACAATCATATTAATGTAAATTATTTTGTATTTAATAATATTTTTTTACAAAATCGACAGGATAATATGTATAGTTCCGTTGAATCTCTGGAGAAGACTTCACCGTCCATGCAACAGTCATTGGATATCGATTAGAGATAACATTGTGTTCCACTGGGACGAGGTTGAGCTCATATGTTATATTTTTCAATGAATTTCTAACTTTTGTTCGAATAAGTTTACTATTCGAAGTATAATTCTCCTCAGGAGTAAATGATATGAATCCATAGTCACGTACTGATAACAATAGATATATTTAATTAAAAAAAATAATAATAACTTTGTTTAATAATATAATAACTTACAAGGACTTGAATTTGAGTCAGAATTTGGCTTTGTATGAAAAAGGGGTGTTGCTTCGGAATAAAGTATATCCAAATATTCCTCAATTGAAATGCCGTTTATACTGTATTCATCCTACATATATTATGATTGCAATATAAGCTTTAAAATCCTTATTATTGTTGATCGTTTATTAATTTTACCTACCTCCTCATTCGCCGCACAAAGATTGCTAGCAATAGCGAATAAAAAAAATATTATTAGTTTCAAGGACATCTTGAATATGTTTCTTTCACTGATTTTCATTTGATTAGAACTTCTAAGACATTTATTCTGTTTTACTAAACTGTTTAATACTCAAAAATTTGAAAAATTTACAGTCTTCACGACGAAACCGTTCCAAGATCACTGAGCTTTATTCATCAATAATTATACATTTCCTACAACAGTTAGTCATAGGGTATATGTACAGTTGTGCACACGTTAAATATCTTAGTCACGACTATCGGGCTCTTAGTGACGTTAAAATTTTATTTGTTCAACTGCTATAAACTTTTTTCCATGATAACGGATGTTTGTGCACCTATTTACATATTTTTAGGACATATTGAATGATCGTAAAGCATTTTAGACTCGACTGAGGTACGGAAGTGCCTTATATTTTTGTCATCCACAAATGCGTGACGTATATCCCTGGTAGAAATGGAATCTTAGTTACTTGGAAGTTCTGAGGTTATCAGACTAAGAACTTTTTTATATCTATTTTAATTACTAAACTGTTTAATACTCAAAAATGTGAAAAATGTAGTCCCACCGATCGTGTTCAGAGTCTATGATAACCTATTTATGTACCTGCTTAAATATTTTTGAATACATTGTGTTTTGTCACATGTTTGATGACAGTGGTGAAAATCGTCTGTCTACGTGACCAATGCTCGGTTAAGAAACACTTTATAGTAGGTCGTTTGAGATGACGTCGGTTTGCCTCATTTTGCTGTCGCAGTTTTATGATCGTTTATGATTCCTTCGTCAGTTGGCGTGTTCTATCTAATCTATTTTGCTTCATGTCTACGTAATTTTCCAAAGGATAGCCGCCACCTTGGCCCATCGCCGAGTGTTTTCTCAACAGCTGTATAGTCTTGCCGATTGCTGCCATTAGGACATAAACTTGTATATCCTTAGTTTATTGCGAGCGCAATACGCGCGAACACATTGAGTGGTCGTAAAGCTCATCATAATGAATCGTCAAGGATTTGAGTGCGAAATGCCAATTTCTGTCCGCTAAAAAAAGAGTAAACAACAATCCTTTCACTTATTATCCGACGACGCGATAACTTCATTAAACTTGTACAAACAGCAAGTATACATAAGTCAGGCCGTTGTATAAAAGTTATGAAACACAGTCGGCAGCGTGATGTTTGCTCACCTGCCACCGTATTCTCATCGCGCAAGTTCTACCGTGCTGTGGCTAATTCGCAATAACGTGGACTTCCGCCGTCCACTTACCTTAATTTGCGCGCGATTGAATCGCTCGATCCCGTAAATTATCGTGTTCGTGCCGGAGCTTCTGTTGCCTCAGCTCGCATGCTCTCTCACTCTCGCTGGCGGAGCCAAAACGAAGAGGAACGGCCAGCCTATACGAGAGTCGGAGAGAAGCGGCGGCGGCGAAGAAGAAGAAGCGCCTTAACGATGAGCATAAGTCACGTGCCGAGGTGATGTATATTTCTTCGCGCCTTTCATTCTTCCTCTATATCTCCTCTTTTCTTTTTCTAGCTCCCATTTTCACTGGCGTTTTCGCGTGTCTGCAGCTGTATACTACTGCGCACCGCGAAGAGCAACGTGTATTATAAGCATAGCATGTGCGATATGCCGAGAGAAAGGGTGGATGGCTTTCTCTGTCGGATATACAAATTCCCGTCGGGAGAGCGTAATTTCGAATTCATCGGTCTGGATGGTCGTTTTCATTTTTGCGAAATTTCAATAATTCCGTGAGGTAAATACCGAAAATTCGAAACGATCGTTCGTGGCCAGCATTTAACTATAATTGAAAGAACGATAGCATCGTCCAAAATACTAGTTTACTCGGCGAGCTTTACAGCAAATAATCTTGTTTTCGCACACGCTCAATTTGCCTGGAGCAAGAAATTCGCAAAACGTAAACAAGCCCCGAGGCCCTTTGTCTGGCTAGAAAAAGCTGCAGCCCTTAAATCTTCATCCCCTTCTTTTCGGCGGGAGGCCGCCGCGTGCGAAATTCGCGCGTTGTAAGACAAAATACCCTGTGCAGTAGGTATAGTATAGCAGTACCGTAAGAACTCGCCGCCGCAGCAAGACAAGGCAATTTTCGAGCGCGAGGGTGCTCGTCTTGTTTTTCTTAAAGTTTCCTTCTGCTTCTCTTTCTCTCTCCACTCACCTGCGCTTCCACATTCTCTAGCGGTCTATCTCGCTTTTCCTTCCTTGGGCTTTTCCTACTCGCTGCTGCTGCTGCTGCTGCTTTCGCCCGACATTTTTCCTTCCCTTTACTCTATATACTCGTCGCCCACATCAACACTTAGCAACGTGCTCTCGCGTGCGATTCCCTGCAAGCTTCCGAAAGCTCGACTCCGCCTACTATTCGACCCGGTCTGCTCTTCCACGTTTTCTATACCTATGCTATTCGCTAGCTGTAGTAGCTGTGCTACTGCTGCTGCTGCTCTGCTGAGGCTATGGAATCGAACGTCTGGGGCAAAATGAAATTGTTTGGAGAAGCCGGTGCCCTCGAGGTTAGTGGGAAAATGGTATAGATACACTTCTTGACAAGTAACTTATGGGAAAAAAATATTTGATGAGAGAGAGAGAAACGCGCAATGTGATGTTTCCAAAAAGCAGTTTATGTGTATTCACATAACGAGGACTTTGTTTATTCTTATTAAATCGTCGTGATAATTATTAAGTTATATATTTTGGCTCTACTGTCACAAGAAGGGACATCGACATTGTTACATGCTAAAGTAACATTTTTAATATTATTCTTCACTGATAAAAATAAGAGAAAAGTTGTCGCAAGATATAAATTCATATTAACAGCATTACATTTCGCAAATATACGTCACATAGCTGCACAGTTAAGCCACTTTCCAATGGCCAATTATAATTTCAGTGAATAACGGCAAACAAGATCGAGAGCGAAATGGACTAACTTGACAAGATAAGACGCGATTATATAGTTTTACACGGCATAACTGTAAAGTCCTGCGCGAGTTAATCCGCGCATAAAGCGACCGGCTCTCGAAGTTCGCTATACTGCATTGCGCTCGAACACTGCCACACGTAAATATTGGAAATATCTTTCCTCCAGTCGGCGAATCCCGTCTTATCAGCGTTTTCGCATTGTTATATCCTCCTCGATACGAGTATCCAATATCCGCGGCTTTATATTAACCCTCATGAAGTATGCTAAATTAAAAAACAAGGAGGGGAATGCAGAGAAAACGATGGGGATGCAATATCTGCTTGGTATTTTTTTGTGAAATAAACGCTCGGATGACGATGACATTTTTAATATACGGATTAAGATGATATTATAAATTGATACTTAGTTGTTTCAATACTATGTCTAAGGTATGTGCAGAGACACTGATGGAAATCAGTTAATTATATTATATTCTGCATAACTCGAATCGCAAGAACAAAACGACAATAGAACATTGTGATTCTCAATTCATTTAGAGACATCGGTATTGATGTAAAGTAGGAATTTGTAATATTGAAATTTTCCAATAAAAGTTGGCATTCGAATATACGATATCGAACATAACGTAAAGATCTGTGCAACTAATCAGAAGAAAAAAGCTTTTATCAAGTTAACATTTCAAAATCGTCAAGAGTAGCTCAATGGTATAAGCAGGATTTAAATGAGCTTTCAAACGGTACAACTCAAATTTACATTTCGTGCGTTTCGCACGAGAACCGAAGCCGTGGCGCGTTGCGCATCCGGACCATGTCTGGATAGCCTAATTGACAATTACGCGGGGATAGGGCGCGAAGTGAACGGAAAATCAGGCGTGAAATTCTGCTGGCGAGCTATGTGCCCCTACACGCACACACAGATATACATATACACACTGTTCGAAACCGCACACATCGTCGGCGACGCGCAGCGCAAAGAAAAATATTTACCCAAAGCTGAACCGTCCGCGTTAATTCGACATAGTGCTCCAACGCTCTGCTCATCCGGATCATTGTTCCTCTATCGAATTATCTTCGCGCAATCGCTCGAAAGTTTACTGGATATACACATACAGCAAAAGAAGAAAATCGATTATTGATTTTGGCTCGCGATTTTACTTTATTGCGGATATAGAAAAAACGCGTTTGATGTCTACTGATTTGTAATAATACATTTTGGAGAGTTGTCGTTTTATAAACGTGTTGGAAATGCAGAATTTAAATGCTGCTGTAGTTGTAAAAGTCAGATCAAGTCAAACGAACAGTACAAGAAGGTAAATGTATAATAATATTGTTAACAACGATTATCGTATTGAATTAATAGTACATATAAGATTGAAAATAAGGAATTGCTACCAGCCAAAGAATTGACAGCGGTTTATTTAATTACTAAAATCTCATCCAATATATGATCCATGTCACTTGGTTTCGTTAATAATTTAAGAGAATCACATAGGAATCACTCGTTCAATTCATTAAAGCGACACGTAACAGCCAACGTCGAAATTAGCTAAATTTTCTCCTCTACAAGAACGAGTCCGAAAAATGATTATTCCTCAGCTGCAGGCTGTTATTCGCACGATAACGCGATTCATTATCGGCGAGCGAAATGAGCGCAGACAGGTACAAAGCTTGATAATGGTCGGAAACGGTGGGAGATGAGCGTTAGCGAACCGAACGGAAATAAAGAGAGACGCGGAGAGGGTAGGGAGTTGAGGGGAAAATGTAGAGTGAACCCTCGAGCTGATTCGACGTGATTATCATGGCGGTTGCAAGCACTCGCAGTCCGAACAATAATTAAGCTTGCCGAGCTTGCAATGGCTACAACGAGTGTCCGCTTCGAGTGAAGTACTGTGTGGCTTCGCAGCCACGTGTCTCCACACGCATTCTAAACTCAAATCTATGAGCTCCGTCTACGCGTCTATATATATTTAAGTGTTTAGGACTCTAGCTCCGACTAATCCGTAATTTGAGAACTCAAAAATAGGACGAAATTTTTAAGTGTATACTATGTGTCGTTAGATACATCCACATTCAGAGTCTCTCTCTCTGGTGAGATTAAAAAATTGAAATACTCGCAGTCAACGTATTTTCGAATATAACGAGAGAAATAAGCGAATAAATTGCATCGAACCCTGTTTCTTTTTTCACTCGCGCGAGAGATACGTCGATATAATTTCGCAACGTTTCGAGTATATAGGAAAAAAAAGAGTCCGAAACATATTACGCGAACGCAATAAAAATTTAAGCTCGACTGAACTCGTGTGCTGGACACGTGCTCGTGGAAAACGGCCAAGATATACACACGCCAGCTACAGCGTCCCGGAGCTTCGAACGAGACTATTTTTCTTTTCTCTCGTCACGAGAGTGAGAGAGAGAGAGAGCATGGCGCGCGTTTATTACGAAAATTTTCCACTGCGACTCTCCAGTTGAATTTTTACCGTTGCGCACAATTCTGCGCGTCGACGTATTAACTCTTTTGCTACAGCCGCCCAGTATATCAAGTAGACTAAACTGGCTGTGCACTGGCTCACCTTTTATTCCAACTTGTTTTGCGCTATTTTCGCGTGAGATATTAGCGTCGACGGGTGTATAATATACTGACTCACACAATTCTGCAGACAGGCTTTTTTCGGACGATAAAAACAATGCTAATTTCGTTTTGGTCAATTGTATTAGCGAGCGTTTCTGGATGAGTATAGCTATTTTTGAAAATACATAAATCACCCAGAAAAAGTTTGATAACAATAAAGTTTCATGTTTTTTTCATGGAAGAAAAAGCTCTTAATTAGGTTTGTGCTGAAAGTTGTTGATAAATCTTTAATTCGAAACTTACGCATACACCAGCAAGATACGCGAAAGCAAAAACCCAGGCGAAATAACTCGAGGGAGAATATGCGGCAACAATGCGCGGATGCGCGCCGAGTATATTATTTTTACTCCTCAAAGGCATTACAATATCAGTTTTAACTTTTGCGAGAGTTAATTATGCATCGTCCATGCAAACTGTAACAACAGTTTGCACTGGAAAACGAGGTTTGTAAATATCTGACAGCATAATCCGGCCGCGGATCTGCGGTTTTCGTTACGTTTTTCTCTCGCTCGCCTTCTCATTCTTGCGAAGAGGGAAAAAAATGAAAAACAAATACCTGCAGCCGCTATTTTGCATACAACAGCCTTCATTATACGCGGTATTCTAAATGGAAAATTATTGCGGAAGACAATAAAATGCCTGGCTGCTTCACTGGCTCAGTAATTCGAAGAATATGAGGCAACCGCTTATTGCTGCTGAATTTTACAGCTGCACGAATAATACCATTATAACGTTGTTATACTAGCCCTCATTAACAGAGTAAACTTGTAAATTGAGTTTTATTGCTGAATTCGAATTTACATGCTACTGCACGTATATAAATGTGTAAAAAAACTGATAATGTGCTGTTATTTGTATATTAGGGCAAAATCGATTCTCGTTGCCAAGGCTTTTTTAAACGCTTGTGTTATATATGCAGAAGACGATAAATGTGTTTTCATCTTTTTTCGCGTTTCTTTAGAGACTTTATTTAACCATGTAAGAGAGATATGGGAATAATATTTTACATTAGACGCAAAAGCCATAGCTTTTACTTTGCTTACGACGATTAAGGTTTTAGCTTTTGTTCCCTTAAATTGCTTTCGGCTTTTACCTATTTTCACGGCACTCAACTTTAAATATGGACCAATTAGCGGCTATTAATTCATCGCCCTTTGCGGCTTAACTGGCTATACAGATCTCCTTCTTTTTTTTACTCTCGCGTGCTCTCGCTCACCCGTATAATTTTACTCCAACGAAAAAGATGTTTTTTACCTGGGCAAGAAGAGCCATTAAATGTAAAAGCCGCGAAGAAAAGGCAGCGGTTGCGCAAGGGTGTTGATTTGGAAGACGCAAATTTCTCTCTCTCCCTCTCTCTCTCTCTCTCTGCATCTCTTTCGCTCTTAGCTGCGCGGTGCCCTCGATAGCAGCCGCCTCCCGTTCCATTTAAAAGTTAAAATTGCCAAGGGCATAAAAAAGCTTCAAGAAGAGTATATAGCTATATATATGTGGTTACACAGCCTCGATCCTCCAGCTTTGCCTTCTACACATACCAGTGCTCAGCCTCGAAAAGAGGAAAAGAAGAGAGAAAGAAATGGTGAGCAGTACGAAGGTATGCGCTCACTTTACAGACTAACAACTCTGTGGTATGTTTAAATTAGATAAATTCTTAAAAACAGTCTTTTGAACTTTGCGTGTGTAAAAATCGAACTCGTATACGTTCGAAGGGAATTGAATTTACGTTTGTTTGTCGTATAATTCAGTAATTATTTGTCTGACTGAAGACTCTCTTGTTCCGATTGCAGCTATTCGAGCAATGCTCTGTACTCAATTTCTATTTTTTGCACTAATGGCAACTTTAGATTGTAGCTGAAATAGAAGGAATATTTTTCTGTTAATTAAATAATTATTTAATGAAAAAATTCTTCATTGCATTACTCGAAAGTCGAAAAGAAAATAGTTGAACAGTCAAATGTAAATTACGAATTGACTTGCAACATCAATACTAACGTGTCATTCCAGAGATACAGAAGCGCATATAGGTATAAGTACCTACTTATTTCGAGAAACGAAAACATATATAACTTTCGTGTTTGTTGGAGAAAAACATACTTATCAATGGTAATGAAAAAAAAAGGACAACCCCCGCGAAAAAAGCAGAGAAGATTATTAATGCGGTATGTTCAAAGCCCTACTCAAGGAGGTAGAAATCAGAAGTAGGAGCTGTACTTGTACATGGTTATCAGGCCGCACGTTGTATAATAACATGCTAATAAGCTTCTATAAAAAGCAGCTTGGATCTCCATCTCTTTTTGTTCCACCTCATCACTTTCTGAAATTCCGGATGGCAGAGCACGTTAAAGGAATATCTATCAGCTGCATCTCGCAGTTATTTGCGTGGGCCAATTTTGCCCGACTAATAATTAATTAATTCAATTATATTATCACTGAAAGGGGTTGCTCTGGTTCATGGAAATGCTCTTCGCTAGGTGCGCCGCTGCATATCGATTGCACGAGATGTGGAAGATTCAAAAAAAGCGTCAGTTTTTCTGGATACCTCTGAGAGATATTCCCATTTTTTGTTGTTGAAATCGAATCGATTTGTAAAACGATAATTTACTATTATAGTTCTTAATTCATAGCCATCTAATTACAGTTAAATAGCTGACTACGATGACATCTGGGTCACACGTCATAAAAAATTCGATTTCACATACAGGAATAAATCTTTTTTCCGCACAACTAATAAACTCGTTTCGAGAGCACTTTTGAAACAGTCAATTATTCAAACGAGGCGAAACAAAGAGAGGGAGCTCAAGATTTAATCAAACTGCCTCTCCCCACGCGAATCTCTGATCTCTCATTCGAAAAAAGAAACGTAGAGAGACCTCTTGACACCTCCACATTAGTCTCGACGCGCGCGGGAGCCTTATCCGACTACCCCGGGCTCGAAACAAAAGGAGAAAGTCCCGCGAAAAAATGTTAGCCACACGTTCGCCGTAGAAACCGGAGTAGTAATCTGGCTTCTGGATCTCTCCCGAGAGTGTGGTATATATAAAAGCGAAGAAAAAATAGGAGCAGACAAAAATTAAGGAGACTAATACATCTTGTTATACACTTGTGTGCGCTTACACTTTTTCAGTAAGTCCTTCATGTCTAATCACATAAAAAAAAATAAAAATCAAAGGAGCTTTTTAAATAGCCAGAGTTTACCGGAGGTAAAAAAAATGAGCAAAAGCCTGTATATATGCATGCAGGTAAGCTTGTTTGCGCACGTATATAAGCAGGGACAAACGTTCGGCGCTCATGCCGGGCGTGTCTGGCAACAATCGGATCTCTCTGACTCGTGCCTAGCCTCTGCTTTCACAATCAGCCCCCGTGTGCTGGTGTGCCTACGGGTACCAAGGCTGGCTTGGGGTTTTAAGTAAATTGAGCATAGCATAGCACGAGAGCAGGGCCTCCTACGCGCTCTCTCTCTCTCTCCCTCCCTTTGTGTGCATACTCGCGTAATGCCGCACACGTGTAATGCCGCCGCCGAGCCGTGCGTGCAGTGCTGGCAAGAAGCGATTGCCGCATACCGATGATGATGATGCCTGCCTACCTGCCGTATTCTACGTACTGCCGTCAGTTTGCTCCGCTATACTGGCGTGTGGATTTGCATTTCCGAGGACTCGAGACGCGCAGTAGCGGTGTCGGTTTATATGGTTTCAGAAGGTATATAGTTTTTGTGAAGCTTTTAATTGCATAGACGATATTTAGGGTTTGAAGCTCGTGCATATCTTCTGAGTGTGGAAATTCAGGTACATACATTTGATCGATGGTCATCCAGTGTTATACTTACGGAATTAAGCTTCTGACTAAGCCGTTGAATAGCTTAGCTGAAGTGACCGTGTAGTGTAAAGTAAATAGAGTGGGATGTATAGCGACAAGTGCTAAGCTGTAATGGAAAGCTTAGAGAGCTGGGATTTAACTTGAAATTTCTTCTTATTCGTACGCTTTGGATGAGCTGTTTCTTTCAAACATAACACAAAGCACTTATTTATATTGAATTGATTATTGAAAATTACTTCCAGAAGGATACAGAGTTTTGACAAACAGGCGATGTTAAGATGTCTTCTGAAATCAAGTGCAAGAAATAATTTTACGAATCTTTCAAAAGCTAAGAGTGTCCACAGGCTCGCGTTGTCCCTCTACTTCGCGGTCACAAGTGGACTTCCTCCCTTTTTCCGCTGCCTATTATTATTTCGAGGTAGAGCGAAGAAAGTACGAAATTTAAAGTCAAAAAAAAGAAGAAAACTGAAGGGAAAGAGTTTTGCGACACGCGACGCCTTTGGCGCGAACTAGCCACGAACTCTTTAGCATAATGGTAGGTACTGGAGTAGGTATAGGTAGAGAGAAAGAGAGAGAGAGAGCTTTAGAGTGACATAATTTTCAGCTCGTATTACGAGGAAAGTGGATGGAAAGAGAAGAGACACACAGTTTAGGACCTTAAATATACATTGTCTTAGCAAAGTCGGTCAGTATCCTCTTTTAGTAAGTTGTTCCAGGGGGTTAGTATGGCGATGAATATTTGAAGGTTAAGAAGTCCCCGTCTCTCCTGTACAGCGCTCTCTCTCTCTCTCTCCCTCAGTTGAATGAGAAATCAGGTTGATGGGCTGAAAATTTTCCGCTACCTCAAGAGAGGTCTACTAAATTACCGTGAAACTTTTAAAATAGATTTCTTTATCGTCCACGAGACTCTAGTACAGTCATTTTGTTAAAGTAAAGCCCACTTTATCATGGCTTGTTTTCTTTACAGCTTAGAAGAACCTCTATGTCATCCCCTTACATATATACACACGTAAACCATTATTTCCTCGCTCGACGGCAAAAATTCAAAACGACTCTTTCCATTGCAAAAAACTTGGCTCTCTATCTCCAGAAGATCAAGCTTTCCAAAGGAAATTTTTCTTCTCTGCGAGTGAGCTTGCATTCAAGCAGCCCCCGAATTCCTAATCGTCCCAGCAGAGCAGCGGCTTCTCTCGTTAAGGACTGCTAGCCGTAACAGGAGAAAGAGAAGAGGAGGTAGGAAATAGAGAGAGAGAGGGGGGGGGGTAGGAGGTAGGCAAAGGTGGATGTAAAGGAAGCGCGCCGTTGGAGAGTCACGGGGCTGAGCTCTAATGTTACCGCATTCAGGAACAGCACGATTTCTCACCCTTATCTTATCTGGCAGCGCGCGCGAGCCCCCGACACGCTGCTGCGAGAAGGGGAAGGTATAGTCCCGACAGTGCTCGCCACCCCGTAATCCAGCCGTGCAACCCGAACGACAACGAGCGAAAGAACGATCGTCGTGCGCAGGAGGTATATGTATGTAGCAGCTCCATCTTCCCTCTTTTTTTTTACCCTCGGACAAAAAAGGGAGGGAAGGGCGCGGACGAACTTAAATTTGCTCGTGGGACTTTTAATTCGACGTGGCCAGTGCTAAGTTCGCGGGAAAGGCTGTGTTTAATCTCGGCTCTTCGTTCGTCGATCAAGGTCTGCAGTTGGAGTAGAGACGACGGAGAGAGAGACCGTGAAAATCGTTAATTCCGAAGAGCTATCTCTGTTGGCTTTGGACTCGAGTGGAACTAATAAGGGATTTGTTGAAAAAGATTTTTTTTTAGATACAACGATTGATCAGGGTAGTTTCAATCATCGTCTATCTGTCTACACCTGCAGCCATCTTGATAATCTCATTTCATTATTGCGTCCGGAAATGTTTCATGATTCCAAGGGTAATTACTTTCTTTTGAATGTTACCTATAATTAACAGTTCCGCAGAATTTGCACATCAATTATTTCAGCGATCACAAATTTATTAACTTCATAAATAAGGAATATTAAGAACGATTTCTCATCATTGCGACTTCAAAAATTTCTAAGATGAATAAACTTGCACCTCACTCATACTGTATCAAAACTGACTATTTTCAAACTTTGAACGCCGCTTTTACAACGACTTGAAATTTTACTATTACAAAGCTTTCTTTAGCCCTAAGCGCCAACGGACTCTTCAACTCTACTCACGCGTCTACTTATGCGCAGATATGAAGAAAACAGACTATTTGCTATATACCTATGGCGCGTATACTCATCCTTCTATCGGAACAACTGCAACCGTGTGAGGCATCTCCCGATACAAACAAAAAAATCGAACAAAGCAAAAGAACATCGACCCTAGCCAGTCTATATATGCGGGATATGAAACAAAGGCTGCAACGTCGCGGCAACGTAACTGACTCGTTGCAAAAAGAAAAAATACACGCGGCCAACGAAAGGAGAACTGAAAAATCGATTGCGAAACAAATAGTTGCATGCGGCTTGCTTGTGTACACACGTCTATGTATGCTACCAAATACCTCTCGGACAAAAAGTGGAAATTTTTTCGATACAAAGGCTTTTGACTAATATCAATAGAAAAATGTCCAATAAGAGCTAATTATTGGTAATTGAATCTTGAGGCAATCTAGATATGGCCAGATTATTATACTTCCAACCTTTTCAAACTTTTAATGCAAAATAAAATGCAAAGGCGTAATTCCACGAATAATTGAAAATCCTTTTAAGTTGATAAAATGCAATGGCATAATTCTACGAATAATTTAAAATCCTCGATCAGTGAAGCATATTGAATCATTAAAGGATTATAAAATCCGTAAAAAATGCATTACGGTCAAATTTATATTTTCATGGATTAAGAGCGTAGAATCGACAAATATAACTATTAAAATTACAGGAAATAAATAATATTGTGTCTTTGGCTTCAATGTTTAAAAATTGAAGGTAAAAAAACCTTTCGATATTGCAGAATTCACGTTACTTTACTATCGGAAATTTAAGCTTGAAATCCCACATATTGAATACCAGATTCTAACGTAAATCAATAAGCTATATTGAGGTAAACAAAATGCAGCAGCGTCGAAACCCCATCAGCTCAAACAAAAGAACGAACAAAAATTTACATTTCATCAGTACACAGCGGAATACCCGCAAGAGTCGACAAAAAAAAAAAAAAAAAAAAAAAATAAACTCGACGTGACCGCGCTGATTAAAAATAGACGACGTACCAGCTCATTGAAGATCACTTTGGTTTATTTAGCCGCTTCGGCACGAAGTAAAAAGCGATACAAATAATAAGGACCGCAGACCGTCGGCAGAAAAATGAAAATAGAAGAAAACTCTGCGGTATTACACAGGTACTCCCAGGAACAACACACTGCACGTATGGCCGCCGATACCGTCGTCGCCTCGAGGATCTCGATGGCAATAAAATTGCGGAGCTGCCGCTGCGAGTCGTGACTTGGAAAATAAATCAGCTTCGGGAGTAAGAGAGAAAGAAAGATCCTGTGTGTGAGTGTTTATACGTGCTTCAGGTATACACGGAAAAATGAAAGCATCTATAGCGAGAACGCGTAAATCCTGCATCTGCGGTTTTCCGTTGTCGGCTGCACTGGACGACAAGAGCTTTCGCTCTGTGTATATATGGAGACACTTTTGCTCTTTCCCTCCCGCGAGTGCTTTTTTCTGAAACTCCGAGACTTGATCACTCAAGGGCTGCTGCCGCCACTTTGCAATTGCTATTCTCGTCTTGGGAACACGTCATACACTCTTCGATCGTAGGATTTTTCCTTTTTTTTTTATCGGGAAACTTATTACGACTAGTAAAAGAGTTGAAAAATTGTAGTCCACATGGGCGCGGTATATACACGATGACAACACCAGAAAGAGAATTATCGAGCGTTGTTAATTGGACGGCCGAATATAAGCGCTAAACGAATTCAATTAAAACTAATCGCGTCTGTCTATATATCTATAGGCTATCGAATTTCGATTTAGTCGAACGTACATAGCGAGAAACACGATCGCCTCGTCGGCACCACGCGTTAAATATTACACAAAGGCCTCTTGCGTTGTTATGAAAGTGCCATCAGTTCGGATTATACGCTACTGCTCTCCTATATATAATAGCAGAGAGTAGCGGCGTGTCGCTTTTATTTAATTCCTCTCTAGCTAACGCCCGCTTGTGCAATCGCTTTATTCAGCGAGATGTGTTTGTATTGCGTGTATTCCTTATTCGGCTGTTATTACCGCGCGTCGCTGATCTGCAAAATTGAAAAAGTCGCGAGAGCCTTAACGCTTGCATTGTGTGTGCAACCCAGCAGAAATTCGAACGCTGTTTGAAATGTAAAAGCGCGCGAAGCTGGAGGGCAAAAGAAAAGAGGAGATTGAATCTGCGAAAGCTTGATTTTTCCTTTGGCTTTTTTGTTGCAGGAACTGCTGCTGCTGCTGCTGCTACTGTGTATACAACTGGGCGAAACGCTTTGGAATTTGACGGGCAACCGGTTTGGAAAGGTACGTATTTTAGCTCAAGTTGTTTCTATTATTCCATAACGATTTCGAGCGTAAGTAGTAATACGCTATTTTAGTCGGGCGTCTCAATCTGCACTAATTGAAGTATGATATATTTTTGCCGAGAAGCTTGTTGTTTCAATGCGACTACGAATAAGGTCCTTAATTCTGATTAAATCCGACAGAGACGTTTGTTTACATCCTCGTCGAACAGATTTCCAAAAGCTTGACATGTATATTTCTCTTCAGCGCGAGAGGAGTGTACACAGACCGAAAGCTGCAGCAGCAGCAGCAGCATCAGTGAAAAAGCGAGAGAAACAGCGAGAGCCAAAGTATATACAATTTATCAAACTGCTAGCGACGGCACAATGAACCGCGTATTTTCTCAGCAGATTTCCTTCGCCCGGAATTCAGGCCGTTTGCTCTGTCGTTCAGTTTTCCTTCGTCGCTGCCTCCGTTTCTTCCTCTTCTTTCTTCGTCGTCGCCCCGATTTCTCGATTCTCGTGTTGTTTAAGAGAAAAAAAACAGAAACGAAGAGAGAAAGCACTTCTCGTGGATTTAAAAATCAGCATCGGAACGATTTGAACGGTGTATTGGGAGTACATGAAGTGAAGAATTCCGCGATTTACACATCCGTGCGCTCACATCGTGTATTAATAGAACACTGGGTATTTCTCCGACTGATCGATGTTTGGCCGGGTTTATTGCTACTTTCAGAAATAGAAATCTGCGTAGATTTGTTTGCGCTTCATTATAACTAGTTTACTCGAGTTATATAATGAATTCATCAGTTTTCAGCTGAATCCTGTGTGAAACAATTTAATACGAAATCCTGAAGAGTACGAATTAGATGCTGTTGATCATCAAGTATTTTTTATTTTTCATTAAATTTATCTAAAAAAAGTTAAAATTTCCATTTCGAAATTAGAATTCTAAATCGTTTATTACACTTCTCCTTTGCGGAGGGAATACCTCATAGACGATGAAGTTGAAGAAGACACGAAGACTGTAAGCATATATAAAGTGTTCCTACAGCTATAGTATCTGCACGAGTCTTGCAACGTCTCGGTCTCTTTTCCTCTCTAGTTCCCTTTTACCTTATACTGTATCTATCTCAGCGAACGCTCGTTTCCGCTTGTTTACTTTGCTTCGCTTCATTTACTTCCTCCGTGACTCATTTTCCGTCCTCCTCTTTCCGCCAGGAGCAGAGAAGCGTTTCTTCTCAGACGACGACGACGACGACGACGACGAAGACGATTATATGCGAATTGCTATACCGACTTCGACTTCCTTTCGCTGTGTACATCGTCGTCTGCTTTGTGATATGCATATTCTCTGTACAAGACGAAGACTGCACCGATAGATTCTCGTGGAGAAACGAAGGATTTTGAACCTTAAAATCTGCGTCAGATATTTACATCTACATTTCTGATGAGATCGTATAAGAACGACTTGACAGGATTAAATTTTAAGTCATATGCATCTGACAATCTTATTTAGGTCAGAGTAATATTCGGTATTAAACAATGAAAATAAATGAGACATCGGAGTGTCAGGTAAATTTATAAAATATTCATTATTACGAATCAAATTGATTGTCACACAAATTCCAAGCTCAGCGACACACAGAGTATCTACAGCCTAAGATGCTGTAGAAACATCAATGCCATGAATATACGCATATATACCTATGCATGCAGTGTTACATGAGGCTCTAGTGGCTGAAAGACAAAGAACTTGGACGCGGCAAGAGCCATTGTCAGCGTGAAAAGCCGACTTGTCGATAAAGGGGACCGACGCGGCTCTCTTGGCTTTTTCAATTAAATGCTCGGGCGAATGGCCGTACGTCGCTGGCATGCACACGTATATATATATATATATATATAGGCGAGAGAGAGAGCACGCTTGGAAACTAGGTCGTTATATGCCCGTGTAGTCGACAGCAGCATGAATGCACACGTGATCGGTAGATGCGGATAGAAAGACGATGGAAGCCGGAGAACTTTTTAATTTTGAAAAAGCGAAACCTGCTCTTCGGCTCCTCTATTTTTTTTTTCAATTGCGTTTTCTTTTCTGCGTATTCTTACTGATGCTGCCTTTAATTAAAAAATCATTGGAATTAGAGCAATTGAGAAGCTTATTTTAGTTCATTTATGCGCAAGAAAAATGTGAAACTGTTAATTGACAATTACGTAACTACTCTGTAAATTATATAGACGAAAACTCTGGAGTCTAAACGTTTTCATTCCAATTCTTTGTGAATTATTTCTCTTCACTTGGCCGTCCGAAATTAATAGAGAGACGAAAACGCTCTCGAGATTTTTGGATATTTCGAGTTGTGTGTTATAAGGTTACGTATATAATTGGCTTGAATTTTTTTTCCTACGGTAACGTCATTCTCTACAAGAACAAGACAATCCAAAAATGTACTTCGTAATTGAAATTAGCTCATACCGTACGAGGATCGATGACAAGATTTAAAAAATCTCACTCCAGGCTCTACACAAAAGCATTAAATTTGCTCTTCTACGCAGAAATCAATTCACAAGTCAAAAAAAAAAACATCGTTCAACCTACTTTACATACTCCGGTATCTTTTCTCTCCAAACACAAACGCAAAATGAATATAACACACAAGGTGTCACTATATACATTTTCCCCGCGTTCTTATGCACTTAACCCACTGAAACTCAAACGCACACATACACACACACAGAGCTTTCGCTTGTTTACAAAGCTACGCGAGTTTCATCGCTGCGGCTTTCCTAATTTCCCATTCGTTTGTAGCCACACACACACACACACACGCTTTGCCCCTTTTTCCACGCGTAGTTCTCTCTTTCTCGCACGCACTCGCTCAAATTTACTTGGGCTTCCGAGTAGAGAAAACCGCGCGTCGAGTGAAAAAAAAGAGGGACAAAGAGAAAGAGATGAAAAAGCTGCAATTCCGTTTCTCTAAGCGTCAGAGACAAGAGTCCGCGGCGAGCATTCGCACGTAATTACCGCGCGCGCCCGCCGTTCTTCGCAAAAAACAGAGTGAGAGAGGGATGTAGTCGAGGTACACATGAAAAAAAGGGGACGGCGAACAAAGAGACGCGGTGTAACTCTACACACACACACACAGTGCCTTATTTCAGCGATTTCCATTTTTGCCAGTAGGACGTACTCCGGTGTTTTTTGAAATAACGTAATAATAAGAGAGATGCAATTTGCCGTATTTACAGGAGAGGATCAGTGTATTAATTTTGAAGCTTTTTATGTCTTGCTTTGGCGCCGCCGCGGGGGATCAAAGTCGTATGGCGGTCGTTAAGTTATAAACTGTGGGGACGTACGCGTAGACTTCTTTACGAGGCTGCGGTGTAATGGCTTCTTAAACTATTTTAATTTGTCGGTATTAGAGGTGGAAGAGGACGAGGGAAGCATACATTGAAACTGCGCTTTATTGAAATATATATTATGAAAGTATGTGAGAAGAAAATTAATTGCAGTGTGTTTTTTGCTGTGTGGATAATCTAATTACAGAGAGTGCGAATATAAAAATAAACTATTACTTTCCAATCAATTTTTAATGATTTATCTTGCAAAATTTACTAGACTTCTTCTTCACTCCAAGGAATACATAAATGAAAGCAATTTTAAGAAATCATGAATATAATGGAAACGAAAATTTTTTTGTCCGACGTCCCCGACCTTTCACATCAAACATCGAAAACCAATATTCCAAATCTTTTATTTAGTGCTTTTTTTACCTTTGCACATATTTCTTGGAAAAAGAAATATCCGGTAACTCTTACACTTCAGTAGAAATAGATTTTATTTACAGCGTTGAAAAAAAAAATCTGTTCTTCGATAGCTTGATGGCGTATTCTATATACTAGTATCTCGAATTCTCCGAATTCAAAAAGAGAGCACCCAGAATATAAAACTTTTTCTCTACAACATACATCGTTCCAATAATGCAAAGAATACGAAAAGACTTATACAATTACTTTAACCTGTAAACCGTAACGAGTAAAAATTCAATCTCCATCGTATACAATCAAATGACGTAAAATACTTACAGCAACCACTCCATTGTACCCAGAATATCCAGCATAAATAACAGTCGAGTGAATTCGATGCATCATCGATATAGTGTATACCGCGCGGGTACAACTGCCAACGAGAGCATCAATTACGTATCGCTTGAGGGTACTCGAGATCCGCGTATAACACACTCTCTCTCGTTTGCATAATAGAAACTGCAGATAGCGGCATCTTTCGATCGGTGGTGAAAAACAAAAAAGAAAAAGTTTCGACCGTTGCCGTATGATAATTGGAGGAGCGCAGGTGAAATCGAGAGCTTCGAAGAGTTATACCTATAGAATAAAGAGAAAAAGTATAGTGCGTAGTATATGTATATACATTCTGTAGCGAGAAACGGGCAATTAATTATGCAAGAGGGGAGCGGCGGCCGTTGCAAATTTTACGACTTACAAGCCGGATAATTGGAGTAGACTAGTGAGCGCGCGCTTTGTCTCTTCCTTCTGTTAGGCAGTAGACGACGACGACGACGACGACTTGTCTCTTTTGCATTTTCTTCGCCGTCTTTTTTTCGCTGCGCTAGCTGCAGGCGACGGACGGTTTTTACGACGTTTCTAGGACACGCTGGAAACACACACACACACGCGCGCGCGCGCCGAGCTTGTTATACGGAAATGTTCGAGGTATATGTATATACGGTGTAGAGCTACTGGTTAGTGGAAAATGGTAGCCAGTTAACGAGATGCTAGAATAGCTGAAGAATGAGTATCTATTATATACGTATATAAGCGCTTAAGTGGTGAGAGCTGAAAATAGTCAGACGCACCTGCGCGTGTTTCTGAGAAAAAAAAAGAAAAAAAACAGTGAGAATAAAGCGTTTACGATAAAGTAGGTATATAGCAGGTCGTATTATCATAGATAAACGTTTCACACAGCTCGAAGTACAAAGCCGGCAGTTAGAAAGCTCATAAAAAACTATAATTGCACATGTTTCTCAAGATCCCAAGCTGCACGATATAAATATAGATATACATTTTTCCGGGTCAAGCTGCGAATTACTTGGACGGAGAGTTTGGCTTGCCGCACACCTTATACGTGAGCTGAGAATCAAGCGCGTCTATATCCGAACAAACTTCCAGATAGAACCTCGCGAGAGATATAGGTGGAGTGAGTGCATTTGGCTTGTAGGCTCGACACCCAAGAGAGATAGAGCTTTATCGATTACGAGCGAGCTTTGCCGCGGT
Source organism: Cecidostiba fungosa (assembly GCA_900474305.1). Lineage (NCBI taxonomy): Eukaryota > Metazoa > Arthropoda > Insecta > Hymenoptera > Pteromalidae > Cecidostiba > Cecidostiba fungosa. The sequence goes on along the minus strand of UCOJ01000186.1, from coordinate 11,768 downwards.
GATATTATCGTTAGTTCGCTGCAGTGCGGCGCTTATCGTCAGGAAGTGTCTGCCAAGGACGTGCGAATGGACATCGAATCGGTAAAGCGCAGATGATGCCGATGGCTAAAGGATGCAACTTATACTACTATACTGTGTCAACAGACAAATATATACTCTGGTATTTCGAGAGACTGCGAAGTAAGTGTAGTTTCCTCGAGAACAGCTTTTCTGAGTTTGATTAATATTGGCAAATTATATACGTTTCCCCGACTCGCTTCTGATGTTTACGTGCTGGCATACGTTAAGCTTTACAGTGGAGAGATGTGTGTGTGTGTATATATCGAGCGATAGATTTTTCGGACTATATTGTTTGCTTGCGTGCTATACTGTGTGTCACACATATGCGTGCGCGTAAATATTATACTCGCATACGGTTTTCTTCCCTGTGTGTGTGTATACGTGTTTTCGTGTCGAGGAAACAAGAAGAAAAACACATCGCGTGTGCGTGTGCCCCGGAAACTTCGTTCATACGTACACACGTTGAATTTTCAAAAACCTTGCTTCTTTCGATATCGTTTTTATATATATCGACAGTTTCGACGTGTTTCACCAAAAATTTCAAAAAATAGAAGAAGAAAAAAAAACGACATGCTTTCGAATATATATCTCGAGAGAGAGAGAGAGAGAGTGTGAGAGAGAAACACACAATAGACAGCTCTTGAATTCGTGCACAAGTCCTTCCATTCCTCGACGTCTGGCTTTCCGAGTTTATCGAATCACTTCGCCTTTGGCCGCCTTTATCCTGTCCGGGCCTTCACCTGCATCCTCTTTGCTTACACACCGGACGCGGCGCAAAAGGCATTACCGCTCCTCGTCTCTATACTCTCTCTCTCTCTACTCGCACAGAGGGGATGCAATGTCGAGAGCTTTGTTACAGCAACGTTTTCAAGCTATATACCTACGCGCGCGCCTCTAGAAGAGTAAACTGGTTTTGCTTTACGCCCTGGGCCCAGTTCTGACTTTTGTGTGTTTCATAGAGAGATAGAGAGAGAGAACAATGACTTTGCTCTTGTATATTCCTCTCTCGGCTGTGTGTTGTATAGAGAAAAATTTAGCCGTCCTTTCGCGGAATTATTATATAAAATCGTCTATTTCGATGAATAAACATCGAAAATTTCTTTATACAGAAAAGCTTTTGCTTTTTCAGCACAAAAAGCCATTCGCCGACGAGAGCATCAAGCGCATTAGCGCGTTCGAAAAATCCTTTCATCTCTCTTTCTCTTCTCTCTCCCTCTCTCTCTTTCTATATATACATCCCGTAATACAGCCTTTTCCATAGAATTGCCGGCCAGGACCAAAGTTATTACCGCAAAAGCCAATATCAATCGCGCTTCGCGGAGCTCCCGCTCACGGCAGCAGCAAACATAATAAAAATATCCGGCTTCTATAAAAAGCTCCAAGTAGGTATAGCTAGGTAGTACAGCCTGCGCAGGACCAATCGGAAATATCGGTCTAATGGGCCAAGTCCTTCTCGAACACATACACACACAGAGCCACTACAACGCTCCACGACGGCGGCTGAATTATTAAGAGCGCGGCGCGTGAAATGGCGGAATCACGCGGAGGCCGGAAATTGCCTACTAGCATCGGAGGCGAAATAATTTATACGGCCGAGTCTAGGACTCTCTGAAGACTCGTGCCTCTGTGTCTGTATATATATACTTATATATCTGTGTGTGTATGTATATAGAGACGAACGAGAGAGAAAGAGAGAAAAGCTAACGAAGCGGCGCGGCAAAAGAGGGAACAAAATCCTTGCCTTCGTCTCCGCCGCCGCTGCTGCTGCTGCTGCTGCTTCTGTGCTATGGTGATGAAAGACTGCGCGAGCTGAGAAAATTGAATTACCGCGTCTCGGGACGCGCGCGAGCGAGAGCTTATATTCGCCGAGCGATTTTCCTCTCTTGGTATATAGATATATATAGGAGTCTTGGAAAAGAAAAGCTTATTTCCAGAGTAGTAGTGATAAATCTTCAAATTGATACGGCCGCCGAATGCGAGCAGCGGAGAAGAAAAAAGAAGAGTGAGAGAGAGAGAGAGATCGATATTCGCGCTGGTGGCGTTCTTAAAAACTTCCTGTCTGTCTACCTGAGGATTTGAAAAATTCATGTCGTCCGTTTTTTGTTCTCGACTGCGAAATCGCCGCAAATCACTTGCGATTCTCTTATAAACAGCTTGTAGACTTTTTCTACCGATGGTTTTTTTCATTGTCTTTTTCTTGCGGTCTCATGCTGCGCGAGAGCTCGTGTTTCGTGCAGGAAACTCAATTTTATCGAATTTATATATGCTGATTTATTTCAAGTGAATTATGATATATACTATCGTAACGCTGCTCCTTCAATAAAATTTATTATCGAAGAGTCCGGAGTAATATGTATATGGATTAATATTCGAAGATTATTAATTAATCAGATTGACTCGTATTGCTGAACTGGTTTCTCGATAATGAGATAAAATTGCTCCGCGTATTTTAGTAAGCACAGGAAGTTTCTCTACAGCATTATTATATCATCTCTATATATAATAATCTCAATATCATCATTATCATATTCTATTCATCGTCATCTTTCGCTCGATGCCAAAACTCGAACTCGGCTAGTATTCTCAGTTTCTTCACGTATTCTATGATTACTAGAGTGATGCGGCAGGCCGCAGGGCTTCATACTCCCTTTTCTTTGCCATCTCTTTTACTTCTGGAGTTTTAAGGGTTCGACGTTCTCGTCACCCAACAGCCCCGTAAATATTTAATAGCCCACTGCGCTTGACTGTACTTTTTAGACTCTCTTGGTCCACTTTTTCTTTGCAGTCGCTTTTGCACTAAAGAAACGCCAAAGACGGTGTCTGGACCTCTTTTTTCGGATGCGAATTGTAAATAAAATCGTTTGAACAGGTTTTAAGAAAACGGGTAATATTCGCTAAGGAAGTCTTTAAAGTCTTTTTTCTTATTTTATAATTCTTGCATCATCTTTGAAAAACAATCTTATTCGGAGATGTTATACATCTTAATCTCAATTTCTACAATTAACCCACTAGAAATCAATGATATATATGTAGCTTCAGAACATACTCCTAAAAAAGATTTATATCGGTTCGGTCTAGTTTTCATTTCCTGCCCATATCTGAATATTATACATGGAAATTAGTTTGCTATATTCTCAATTTACATTTAAAATTCAAATAATAATTAAGAGTACATTTTTTTCATCATTCATAAGCATCTATAAGGTATGGCATCGATATTTTTATTCTGAATACTCTACGCTTAAAAGGCGCAGCAGTTCAGCAGGTGAGTGCTAGAGTGCAACGGTTAATAAATATCGGTAATATGTAAATGAAGTCGATTGAATGCAATTACGATGAATTTTAATGCGGGCCAGAGAACGTGAAATTAAATTTTAGCTCGCGCGCATGATTAAAGCTGATAGACACATAGAAGCGGTTCCCATTTTTGATGCGCGAATGCACAGTGGTTAAATAAAATATTATTCACGCTGTCGTATATGTTGATTTAGCTCAATATCTGTGAGAGCTTCGATGAGTTTTAGAATTTAAATAAAATTCAAAATTGAACCTTTTATGAATTATTAGAAAAAATCATTTATTTTTAAAATTTTCGATTAAGAAAATATTTTGTCAAATATCGATGTAAGCATTTTTTTATCGTGACTTTGATCTCAAGACATGTTTTGATGCTATTATGATGCTTATGGAATTTAAAATGTTGATCTAATGCACTATACAGTTTGATAAGATTTCTAAAAAAAAGTCTTAAATGGTTTATTATGAATGATAAGCTAAATTATTTTCCGAGTTTCTACCTTGATGATCTGCTGCGACTTGATTAAGGAGTAACCCAGGGCTATAAAATTGGAAACATCACCTATCCTTGCTCTATCCATCGTGTGACTAAAAATTAATTTCGTTTATCGTCGCCATAAACATCAAGTGAGTTTATTGTTTCATCCTATATAGGTAAGCGTTTATTATAGCGTTTTTGCAATCTTTATGCTCGTACCTCTCTTCGCTTCACCTTCAACTCCAATATATGATATATCTGGGACCGTTTCTTCTTTCGGTTCGTCGATTTATCGATTCCGTCAGTTTATGGGATATCGAACACAAGAGACGTGAAATAAGAGTAATATCGCGTTCGTGTTTGCTTCTTGAAGTTTCTAATTAAAACTGCGAATCGATAGGACAAATACGTTTTGCTCGAAACGTCAACTCAAAAATCTGTATATGTGAGTGATTTATTATTGGGATCAGATACTCCACTTCATTTTCGATTTTTACATGCAACGGACACTATGTTTAATTGTAGGTAAAAAAAAGAGTCTGCTAAAAGGACTTATAGTTCGACTAGCCATAAAAAAAAACAAAACAGTTTTGGACTGATATATCTACTAGATACAATTATAAATAAAAAAAGTTCTAAATCCATCAAAGAACAAAGTACAACCACGAGAATCGACCGCAAATACGATGAAACAGCGTTTTATCATGCCAATAGCCGTGTAAAAAAAGTGTAGAAGACGCCGAGTATCGACTCACAAACGGGATGTGTATATGTATGCAGGGCGTTGAGAAATCAGGGCCATACAAAGTAGTGCCCATACCTAGAGTAGGCGGAACCCTCTCACACACGCGTTTTCTCTCGACTCTCTGCCGTGCAGGTAACCGCTATACCAGAGCGAGAGAGAGAGCGGCTCAAAGTTTTACGGCGGAAGTTAGGGATATGCCCACCTCCTCAACTTGCCTCGTAAATCCGATATTCAAAACAGGAAGCGAACAATGCGGGATCTTGCGCCGGCGATACGCCGATAAATTCGGGCAGTAAATGATTCCAAACCGAGCCTATATACCATTGCCTGTTTGCTCTCTCTCATCCCTCTCTCATTGTCTGTTTAGCAGCTTTCTAGGCAAATGAATTCACTCTCGGATTAAGTACGTAGAGTTTGTAATTCCCGCTGAGTGATTTGGATACTGCAAGGAAAGAGAGTTTATTATGGATGCATCACGATTGTCGTACTTAATTAGCTCGACGGAACGCAGAGTGACTGCAAGCTCATCGCTCTATTTCTCTTCTTAATCGATCCCGGCGCCGCTCCGAACTTTCATCGGTGAAACCGCTAAATTATTTGACCTGCAGCAGGCAATTTCCTCAGACTGTCTGTCCCCGCCGTCTATTTTCTCTATCCTACTGATCACGATTCCACCAAATGTATGTCATCGATGGCAAGAGTAAAACCGGATTTGCGCGGTACCACAGATCCGCATACATTATAGCGAAGAAGAAAATATTTCCTTTCTTCCCCTATCGAAGAGTGACCGTTGTAGAGATGTATATATAGAGGAGAGGAAAAAGTATTCCACGCGCAACGCTCGTGGTCATAACCCAGAGCCACTAAACTCGCAAGTATTATGCGTCGGTATATGAGTGCTTGTTTTTTTAGTGACGGAGGGAGTGAATCGAATTTCCTCGGCGTATATAGACGTGAGAAACTCGGGGTAAGTTGTTATATACGGCCGCACACGCGTGTGCGGCGCATCGGCTCTCTCTCTCTCTTTCTTTCTGAACCTTTGGAATAGATAAAAATAACGGTATAAAGATATAGCGTCTAATAAAACGGGCAGTCAACGTTCCCCGGCACTTATGAAGCTAGCCGTTCTCTTTTTTTCGTTTTTTTTTTATTGATCTGATTATAACGCGCGAGCGAGCGACGCGTTGTAAATAAAAAAGCCTGTGTATTTTTATTTGCCTCTATAGTGGAAATTGTTGACAGAAATGAAATTGCAGATATTTTATGTAAATGCATTTTTTACAGTTTGAAAAATCAAAAAATATGTCGCGTACTTTTCCTCTGCTGCAAAAGGTTATGCGGAGCAATCATGCAACGCTGGCAGTCGATCTTCACGCGAATAGACCAACACTGTAAGCGGCTGAGTTGATTTGGTTTGCTCTCGCGGGTTTACATTTTCCTTTGGAATATCGCATGTATGTCTCTTTTTCGATTTGAGTCCAGGGATACCATGTGTGTATAGAATGTTGGGATAATGGATGGCAAATGTTTTTTTACCGTCGAAATCGTAAGAATACGCGTTAGAATCCTGTGTGTTCAGTGTCTACATAACCTATTTTACGTAATACTCGCTCGTAAATATTATTAATATTTATCTGGATTTTGCTATTTTTGACAAGCCCGTTATAATTTTCGTCGATAATGAGACAAGGGAAAAATCCATTATTTATTTTTTTTTCACTGACTAAACCAGAATTGTATATACGTTATTACGCTTTTAATCTATCAATGGACTAATTTCATAATTTTTGGACAAAAATCATTATTAAACGTTATCTTATTTTTATAAAGTACTTACAACGATTGCTGCGTTCACTCGAATAGATCTGAACGAAAAACTGCGTTATTGGATCCAGATGGTATCCGTCATGGTGGCTAGTGAAAAGTAAATCAATTTCGAAGCGGTCGTGATGTATGCGTTTTTCATCCCACAGTTGATAAAAATTACCGAGAGAAAGGTGAGACAAATGTTGATTGATTTCGACCGAAGCTGTGTTGTTTTTCACGGGATCGGGCAGCTCGATCGCATATTTTTTCTTGCCTATCAAAAATTGAAAGGTATAGGTGAAAAAACGTAGATTCGTAACTCGAGCATGATACAGATGTTCCAGACTGATTGCATTGCACCTAACGATGCAATTACAACATTCTCTCGACAGTGATTACTTTTGTAGAACAAAGCTTAAACTAGTTGCAATCGCAAAAAATAATAATTCTTTAAATTTTATTAGCAAAAAAAAGTCGCGACCTGCAATATAAATCCAACAGAGACGGAGAAAAAACTTGCTCTCGAAACGAAGCAAAAAACAAACGACACGACTGCGAGACTATATACAGCAACGAGAAAGGAGTAAAAGCGTAACGCGAACCAAAGAGCCCTCTCCCTTCATATACACCAGTCGTCGGCACCCTCTCTCTCTCTCTCTCTCTCTCTCTCTCTCTCTCTCTCTCTCTCTCTTTGGCGAGTGCAGTGTCGTATAGAAGAGAGAGAGAGAGAGAGAGAGAGAGCTTGCAGCAAGCGCCATTGCATTCCGCGAATATATCCCTCTCTCGCTCGAGCTCATCAATCATCGCGAGTTTAGAGTCGGACACGTAATTTCCGGGGCGTGGATGTACGTTCGTTCGCGCCGCGCCACACACCGGGGCCGATTGGTTCGCGCGCACTGCACACCCCCATCCCTGCCTATGATTTATGAGCCGGTATATTCGTTAATATGCCCGCGCGCCCGAGAGAGCCGATCAGGACAAACCAGCGGAGCTGTGCTGCTGTTGCTGCTGCTCGATGAAAAGAGAGGGTGTGAGAGAGATAGAGAGGAAGAGGCGCTGAGGGAGCTAGAGAGTCCTAGTAGTCCAAGTCGCGGATATATATCAATGGACTGTCCGGCGTTGGCGCGAGGACCCGATCGACTCTCTCCATCTCTCTCTCGACCCTCTATATGTGCTGTGCTTGTAGTGCATATTTGGACTAGACACGCTGCGGTATACGCTACTACGACTACAGCCTCTCTCGTATATGAGATTGAGTTTCGGGCGCTCGATGCGAGCTTAGGGAGTCGCGGGACTTGATGAAACTTTGGATGCGCGTAAGTTACGCTAATTGCAAGAAGTAATCAGGCTTCACGTGGCTTATTTTAGTTTGGGCGACATGGAGAGCTAATTAGTCATGTATTACTGGGGAGTTACCGACTGGGACTCGAATCGCTTTATTTCGATGATCATGCAACATTTCGGATATCAACAGGGTACAGATGTAGAAACCGTGTGAAATAATGAAGATTAGTCCAAACAAGTGTAGATACATATTCAAAACGTAAAAGGGGTCCGAGTTCCGTACTTCTTCAGTTGTCATCTGAACTGCTTTACCGACCGTGTACTGAAAAACCATACACTTCAAATTTACTATCTCACATTCCATGACATCATCACAAAAGACAAGCGTGTTTGCATTTTATATTAGAAACCGTAGTTTTATTAATAAATGTGGTTATTCAATGCACGCGGTCGGTAAAACAGTTTTGGAGATAATTGCGAATCTGTTAATGCAAGTACTTTGGAGTAATAATTAACGACTATTAAAGCAGGGGAAATCAGACTTATAATTGGCAGAGAATAATAATTATACATATTAAATTGCAGAGAAATCTCTGACAAAAATGGATACAGGCACACCTCTTTAGACACATGATTTAGTAATGAAGCATATATTTCGAACGTACATATACGAGAGAATACTTTATTCAATACGTCGTGAATAACTCTCTTAATTTCTCATTCAATAAGTTTAATCACTGGTTTCTACATAAATGATCATCTCCACATTCATAAATAACTTCTAAAGCCGTCCTCGAATATTCAAAACGTTTCCAAAACCGCGTTTCCATCTCATAAATAACTCGACGAAATCCAAAAATACTCTTCACAATTTCTCACTCGACGTAAAACTACATCCAGCTCTCTCCAAGCGCGTCTGACAATACGCGGAGTCTTACCACTACTGCGTGTCGTCCGCATCAAAACCGCTCGCTAATCCAGTTCTTCCAGAATATCTTCTTCAGACTATTCGCATAGCGCTGACGGCCAAAGGCAGAAGCTTGCGCAAAATTTATCGCGCGAGGCGGGAACCAGACGGAGAGAGAGAGAGAGAGAGAGGAAGAGCCAGCCGCCGCCGCCGCCGCGCCAGCTCGCTCGTAAATTGAGTCTGACATGTGCGGCCAAGTGTTAATGAGTAAACGCGAAAGGCGGAACAAAATCACGAGGCGTTTCACGAGGGAGAACTTTCTTACCTTACGGAGAGAGGAGGCGCTTAAACTGCTTGATCTCCCTCGTTACGAGGGGAAATGATTATTCACTCTCGGCTGGCGGGGCCCATGGCGTTGAACGAACGATTCCTGCGCCACTTGCGGAAGGCAAGAGAGAGAGAGAGAGAGAGAGCGTACTAATCTTGTATCGTCGATTGAGCGGAGAGGCCAGACGGTGTTTAACGCTTCGATTGACAAGCTCTCCGATGAAAGCTCCCGGCAAACTGCTCGTTTTTCTTTCGACGTTTGAAGCAGCAAATCGAATAAAATTCTCACCTCTTGCCAATCGCTCGAATTTCCAATAGCTCGCAAGTAGTACAGAGCCGATATAGTCAGGCGCGTGCATGAATATTCACCTATACTATATACGCAAGCCATATATACTCTTCCGGAGGACATATTTACGACGGCTAAAGCTATTAATATTCAAAACACTTTTACTTTCGAACGTAAGGAAGGAAGGTGTGTATCGCTTACGAGCTCTGTGGCGTGGCTAATTCCCCTAAGCCGAATCTCGGCATCGTCAATAGCTTCTTTTCCAAGTCACTAGCGTCGTCTGCCTCGGGCTCCAACACACTCACACACACACAGACGCCTGGGAAGCTATTACACCTCTGGAGAAAGAAAAAGGGCCGGCCATGCATGAATAATGCATCGCAGTATAGCTTCCGCGACTAATAATCGATACCAGGCCTCTTTGGTGTAGCCCCGTCGTCGTCTACTGGCTCTGTCATCGTCTGCGGGAAAGATCGAGTCTGGCAATTTCCAGCTGCCGGTCAGTTTTATTGTCGCCCCATCACGCATAAAGGGTCGACCGACTCCTTTTACGGCGTGTGTTTACAAGCGCATATTTTGTTGCTGTACATATACTACACTGCTACACTACTATAGTGTGTGTGTGTGCGAGCGTTTGCTCCTAGCTGCAATTGATGGAGAGGACAAAGCGCGAACGGAAACGCCCGAGAGGATTTCTAGGAACGCGAGAGGGACGGTTACGCGCGCGTTATGTAACGCTCGACTGCGGGGAAGACCTATACAACGTTGCAATTTGTTTTATTCATCTCCACGCGGCCGTAATACGCGCTCGCGACATACGCGCGGCGATTAGAATCTTACGCGGATTTGCATGCGGGAGACTGATGGAACCGTGCTCGGGAACAACACCGTATACTGTGTATATATCTATAGCGCTTTTGGTTCGATAAAATTTCTTCTCTCTCTCTCTCTCTCTCTCTCTCTCTGTCTCTCTTTGTTTTGTTTGCTCTGACGATATGGCGCTGTGCGAACGCATTGAATAGTTTATTCGGGTGATAACGAAATGGCAGGGTTTGCTTAGTGATCTGTGGTGGAAAAAAAAATTGGAGTATTTTAGAGATTACAGAGATATGTGAATTTCGCAGAGAGTCTTTTTTTTGTGGCGCTTATTTCATTATTTACACAATTTTTATATTTGCGCTGTGTAGGCGAAATATCGGTGTGTGTATGCGCTACAGACAATATTTTTAACGTTTATTGCTAAGCGCAATTTTTATTCGATACGTATATTATCCGCGGCTCTGAATTTATCCGATCTGGATTTTTATGATCAGAACGTACGAAATGGGTATTAACAAACATAATAGTATATAGAATTATTTGTATAAAATATCCGGGTTATTGTATAAAATCGTTTTATAATCTGTATGACCGAATTGGCTTACGAAAAAATTCATTTAATTTCGAGCTTTAAAGCTTATCACGTGACTGTTTTCCTCAATTTCATTTTGTGTATATTCAAGAAATTGAATATTTTACACTAAACAATTGCAGACGAAATGATAGAGACCATTGTTCAAAGTGCAGTTTCCCATCCCAAATGGTAGTTCTTCGCCTACACTAATGACAGCGATCCCTCGATCCAATAAAAATAAATTACCTTCTCGCCATCATGAGGTTGAAGCATCAAGGCCCTTCGCATTAGGTCGAGATACAATTGTTATAAATGATTCACGCTCTTATCATTTATTTTTCCATCAACTATTGTAAAGAAAAAAAAAGGAAGTTCGCGATATATAAGAGGAGAAAAAGCTGAAAGGAAGAACTGGCAATAATACAAAGTAGAGGCTTAGCTCAGCCCGGCGTCGGCGCACTCGTGCAAAAAGAGTCCAGGAAAGCGCGAGAGATCTCGAGTTCATTATTTATAGTCGACCTTACGAGCGCGGAATTGCACTGTCGCCTCGCTCGCTCAATCAGGCACTTGCGTGTATATATATATACTATACTCGGCACTGTTTCTCACGCGCATCCAACGCTTCTTTTATCCGGTATTATTATTTTTATCTTTTTCTTTCTATTATTATTTATAGTTTTTCATTTCGTTATACGTATACCATCTTTGTGACTTAACTTATGAATCGCGTATGCGTAGCTAAAAGGATCGTCTTGTTTACAATTTTTATATAATACAATCATGATTTCAAATATTTCAACTATAAAAACTTATTTTTTATTCTGCACAGTATAACAATTACATCGAAAATTCAATATTTTATAAAGTTACAGGAAATTTTAGAACGTGACTCGAGTATATCACATTTTCTGTGTGCTTCATTATAAAGTCTCTTTTTCAACTGTAAAAGTTAGAAAGTCAGGATTATTAATTGAGAAGCATCACCGATGCTGTTACATGTAATAGTATTGATTTACATTTTAGTTACACATTATCTGGTTCATAGCTCGTTACCTCCAACAATTCTCTCGTGGCTAGATTTAATTCTACATATTACGATTGATGCTTAAAGCATTTCATCCCCGACCGTTTTTTCGTTATTGGACAACGTTTGCACAATTCAATTGTAAAATAAACTATGCC